>JBBPCY010000002.1:5222129-5232392 GCA_037974405.1 Brachyalestes nurse | reverse complement strand
AGAAATATACGTTTTTTGCTATAATTTGAGGTTTTCTCTTGCACATGAAACCTCAGGGTCTTAGCTTTCAAATGAGATGGGTACAGCAGTCGGGGAAAAATTGTAGGAGGGTTAACAGGTTAAAATCTATCCAGTAGGTGTCAACAATGTATTAATAGTCAGCTGAATCCCAGTTGCTTGTGCGCTGCATGTTGTGAAAGAAGCCCCAGTTGTAGTTTCTGATTCAGCTACGGCTTTTATGTGCGACTGAGCCATGAGCATGTGGCTAATTGTTGAAATAACAGTTTTAGTTCATTTTACATAGATGTATAAAAGCACTTTATTTAGATGGTTCATTGTAGGTGCCTTTTTAACAATTTATCTGTTAAATGCAACTGAACTTTAAGATTCTATTAAATCCTAACCCTAGTCTCAACCTTAACCCAAAATTTACATCCAATCCTTATCCTAAAGCTAAACCTAAACCTCTTGCTATAAGCAATCAAATTAAACTCAGTAGATAATCCAGAAGGGACCATCAAAATAGTGTGACCATTGATTTGTTTGTTTTAAGTGAGTCATTTCTACATAGTTGGATGCATAATTATAAATGAAAATAAAACAAGTTTCCTTTGAATGAGGAAAGAATCTGAAACAGTGCATGTCTGACTCCTATTTACTGGTTGCGTGGTGATGTGGAGTCAAATTCTAGACTGTCCTTTAACTTTAAATGCACACATCAACTCTTGTTCCATTGGCTCATTCATCCCACTTAATAGCTTTTTAAATATCTAACACTTGTCTGATGATCTACATTAAAATTATATTAGGTGGCTTCTTGTAAGTCAGTAGTAATGAACTAAAAACATGACACTTTCTGACTTATAAAGGTACACAAATGATGAACATACATTTATTTGTTAGCAAAGAATACTGAGAGTATTTAGTAAACAAGTGAGTAACATGGAAGTGCAGAAAATGTCAGAGTGTCCAAAAACCTGGTTGGTAGTATAGCTGTAATAATATACCAGTTTTAGTGATTCCAAATCTTTGAGTTGTCATATGCATTGTAGAATAATCTAAAGGGATGGATCGATTAATCCACACACCGGAGGGATAGAGGGATTCCAGACTTTGTCTTTGAAATGCGGTGCTGGAGAATACTAATGTTAGACTGCAAATCCTCTCATCATTTACTTCGAAACCTTCAAATCTGTGAAGAACAGATTTCAGAAAGCAAACAGCAGTTTTGCCAGATTTGACACTCTCTCCCTCCTCTCTCTCCCTCTCCTTCTCGTTTTAAGTCATATTGACAGCAGAGCTTTCGGAGTGGTGTCCCACTTCCTTTTGTCACCCCTTCCAAAAGGGCTGAAGTGAGAGAGCCTCCATATTTCAAGTGTGTTCATGCATGACGGGCAAGATGGCCGGGCTAATCTAAGGCTTCCACAGTCAGTGGACCGGCCTTTGTTGCAGAGGCCTTGGCTGTTACAGGACTGTAATTTAACAATAAACGAGTGAGCTGTTGCCTACCAGTATCGTCTACGTCCCCGGAGGTGAAGGGGTTAGGGGTTTTATGGCATGACGGGCAACTGCAGGGAGGATCAGGGGAAGGGTTGCAGAGGGATTTGAAATTTTAGGTTACGCATTCAATCACTGAGGCTGGAGCCTCAGCACAGCAGCTCTGCAGTACATGGGCAACAGTGCATTTGCCGTGATCCCGCCTTATGCCAGGGGTGCATTTTTTCTTTCTTTTTCTTTTTTTTTAAGCCTTGCTTTTGCCCTTTTTGACAAGCTTTCAAAATTGGAAGTGAATTTCCAAATCAGGAGCTTGATTGGAACAACTGTTGCCACAGATGTGCTGGGGCCTGTGTCACAAAGCACAATCAACTTAGTCAGAGTTCCTGAACAAGCTTAAGTCCCTCCAAACCTAACAGGCTGTCTTTGCTGTCTAGTTTACATGTCGTCACTGTGGGGGCAGCAGCTCATATTTCCGAAGCTTTTACTCTACAGGTAAAGGAAATAACATTCTTAACTAGATTTAATTTCCCCAAGAAAATGTAAAGTGTAGTTGCATGTTTGCTATAAAACCAGTGTTTGAAGAGCAGTGAATTTAAAATTTAAAATTTAAATGATCAGTATTTGGTTCATGATCAAACGATCAAAAAACTGACATACAGGACACATGCAATACACCAGATTTTAAAGAATGTTTTAGTGTTGGAATTTTGGCAACATTCAATATGGGGTTGGATGAGAAGGGGCATCAAAATGGGAGGAATGAAAATAATAATAAAACTTAAGAAGAGCAATAGTTTACATTAACCATTAATTATGGTTAATGTAAAAATGTTTTTTCTAAGCAAGTTTGGAGCGAGGTGGTGGAGCAAGAAGGTCCTGGGTTCAGTTCTCAGCTGGGGCAGGGTGGAGTGCATGTTGTCCGTGTTTCCACTGGTACTCCAGTTGCTGTCCTAACATATATTTCACCAAGCTGCCCACATACTCAGGACATGTTTAATCATACAATCATTTAATGTGTCTTTAATGTGTGCACTGTCCTGTATGTAGGTATTACAATGTACTGGATGAATTTGGGAGTGTTTTGTATATCACAGTATGGACAGTATTGACTGGGTCCTGTTTGAATTCTACATTTATTTCAGAAAAGTGAGGAAAATGTACTTTCCATTTATATGCACCCTTCAAAATATATAAAGATGGGCATGTTTTTGAGACTCCCTGCTTCCTTTCCTCCAGTTTGCACTCATTCACTCATTTCACCTGTTATCACATATTGTCCAGCTGTCCATCGACCAACTCACACGAGGTGCGAACTCTCGGACGCACTCGGCCCCTTCTCATCACCCATCAGTGTGACACTGAGTGGCTTCAGCTCTGCGGTCGAGCCAAGCATCGATGGCAGCCATCATTCTTCACACTACGAAACAGAACTCAAGTCAGGTTTTATAACACATACAGGTTTGAGGGGTGGGGAAAGGGGTTGAGATTATTTAAATTCCCATGACAAGGGACCAAGTGAAGCACAACTGCACCATTAACCCTTAGAACCCAGAGTGTATTAATAATAACAAATAAGGCAAATAAAATAAATATAAACAGTGTAAAATGTTTTTTTACTATCCTCGCTGTTTGCTGCTCTTTCACTCAGAGAAACGGCGCTCGGGTGCTCTCCAGAGCCCCTTCCCACCCACTTGTGACTATCCTGAAAGTTCTCCTGGGTACAAAGATCTTGTGTTTTTTTTTCCATTTGTTTCTAAGACCTAAAATAAAAGAAATGTTGTTGTTTATGGGCATTTACGCAGTTTTTATTATTACATGTTTTCAATTACAATAACTTTGGTTCTATGTAATATAGGAACACCAAACAAAGCTCACCATGATGTCTGAAACCATTTGTTGTGACTCTGGCATAGATCCGTGCAGCTTGTGTCTTAAAGGTTAAAAGTGATACATTAACCACAAAGTCATTATTTTACTGTTTCTCTCTTTATGTTAATCCAGCAGCCTACCTGTGCATAAACACTTGTGTGATGATGGGAGTTTACACAAAAGGAAGTCTAAATAAATCCAATAAAACACTCAATATGAAATACACTTTTCTGAAATACAAAAGCTGGAGGTATAAATACTATAGACAAGAAAGATACTGAGAATGGGGCTGTGAGGATGCCGCATGCATTGGTGGTGTTTCATATTCCTATGTCAGGTGGCCAAGTGAAGCATGGCAGCATCATTAACAGTGGTACATTAACCATAAAGTCCCCAAGAAAGTCCACCTCACCCCTAGAGAGGAAGAAAGAGAGAAAGAGAAGGAGGGATATTGAAGGCTAAAGGCTGCAGGTCAGCATGCTATAAAAGTCATTGCTTTTCATGGCCTCGGTGACGCAGGAGACCTCCCACTCCACTTCAGGCCATTAACTCCTCTTTATAGGCCACTGTGGGGCTGCTAGCAGGCCCCTATAATCCTCCCTACCACCTTCACCTGCCCTTCTAACACCCACAGGGAGAGAGAGAGAGAGAGCAGTGGATGGTGGCAAACAGCTAATGTGCCAACCTGTTAGCCAAAGAGACTTCCAGCACTGCATTAGCCTTTGCTGACCATAGAGCAAGCGAAGTCCAAGGACAGGATGATATTAAAACTATTTAAGTCTGCTTTAAATGACAATGTATTATTGCTATGTTAAACAAAATTCAGGGGATCATATAGCATTAATGAAGATAATGATGAATTTGTTTAGGTACAATTAGGTCCATAAGTATTTGGACATTGATGCATTTTTTCTCTGTATTACCAATGCAGTGGCTCTGGAATTAAGAAATCCAGATGTATGTAGACTTTCAGCTTTGATTTAAAGCGGTTTAACAGAGGTACTGCATTAAGCTTTTAGAAATTAAAGCCATTTTTCACTTAAGCCCACAGAGTCCTGAAGTTCAGAATGAAATCTTCAGTCAAATAAGCAATAAACACCAGTCAGCCATACAGTTCCTCTGGCAGCCGTACATGCCATAGCACTGCCTCCACCATGTTTGACGTATGATGTCATGCACTGTTCCTTTCTCTCTCCATACTTTTCTCTTAACCATTCTGGTACAAGTTGATCTCATCCAAAGAACCTTATTCCAGAACTGGGTTTTCTGCTGAAGTGTAATTTCCCCCTAAATGTTTTAATGAAAAATATTTTAAGCTTGTGAATGTGAATGCCATTTACTGTAGTTATGTACTTAATTTCTTTGCAAAATAATGTCACAGTTTTTTAAAGAAATAAAAAAACTGAATATGTAAAATGATTATAGAATTCAGCACAACTGAATTGAGATGGTATGGTGGTTATAATCCAGTCATCATCTCCCAATCACAGGGCCAAAACTAAGACAGTGAATAAATTGAGGGAATGCACATCATTTTACCTATGCAGGCTAGTAAACCTAAATCTGGACATAAAGTCTTATGTCTAAAATCATATAAATGGAACATAGCATAAAAAGTCAAATATGAATAATGAAATACAATGCAGTATCTGTCATCCTGTCCTCATTCAAACTAGTATTGTTGCAAAATGTTGTCTTGTCATGTTGTTTTGTTTTGTTTTTCTTGGTCTCTTTTTCTATTTGTACTCTGTGTAGTTTGTCCTGTCTGCACTTGTGGTGTTTCTGGTTTGTTTTTTATTATTGCACCATGAACCTGGAGGAACATAGTTGTCCTGGAAGAGCTTTGTTTGGTTTCACTGTATATATTTGAAATTAAAATAAGCCTACTTGACTTGACTATCGTCATAAACAAGCTTTGCTGTGTTTTTCTTATTTCCTATCATGTTGCCATATATATTACCTACCTGGGTAGGAAAAAGAAACTAGTGAAACTAGTGGTGTGCTCTCTACACCCATGGCCAAATCAAAATTAAACCCAAAATACACAAACAGATTGGTAACGATATACAGTATATACAAATATAAAATTCTGTGTTATGATGGCCTGCCAGTCTCTTCAGGATGTTTCTCCGCCTTTCATCCTATGACATCTAGGAGGATAAACTGCTCATATAATGCATTTCGCCACTCCAAATCTAGCGCAGCTCGTTCCCAGACCCTCCATGACACAAAGTTCTACTCATGAATACGTCATGGCTTTGGTCACTGGCTTTGTTAAAAGTTGTCTAAGTGGAGGTAGCTTTCACTGTTTGCGGCCGATAATCCGCTTTGAGCCAGAGTTGCCAGCGTATTTGACTGTACTGGCAAATCCGCAAGAGAGCCCAAGCCCATTTTTTTAGATGTTTTAATCTCAGCGATAGCAGAGACAACAAATCGACCCAAACCCAAAATTATGAGCTGCTTTTGTGACACGTGGATGCAGCCAAGTATTACATCCGTCAAAAAAAAAGTCTGCATGCGCCGTCACATTGGATATTTAGAGTGCGATAATCCGATAAGTGTCAGAGAAGAAATGTGAGGATTAAAGAAAAGAGTAATGCCTGGTGGTTCCATCATTTGAGGCTATTAAATACATATTACAGCCTTGACGGGCAAAGAAGCCAACAAAAGGCAGACAGGTCCGATTTTCATAGCCTTCAGAAAATATACAGGGACGCTAGTCTGAAGCTGACCCTGTTACTCGCTCCCTCCCTATTTTTCTCTCTCTCTCTCTCTCTCTCTCGTTCTATCTCTCTCTCAAATGCATCCCGACAGTTCCCGACATCTCGGCTGAGCATCCCGTACCTGCTGCTGCCCGTTTGAGGTGAGTGCATTGAGACAGGCTCGAGGGATGACTAACCACTGCGTCCGCCGCGTCACAGCTGATGACTGTTGGCCTACACAAATTCATTTTTAAGCATATGTGGTTCAGTGCATCATGGGAGTAGAATCACAAAGCTCTCCACCTACCGGAAGGCCAAAAAAGCAACAAGCTCGGAACAGTTACACCTTTAACATAAAAATCCTGATTTCTGAACAGTCACATTAAAGACACAAAAGGAAAGCACATTTCCCTCCTTCATGTCAGACCAGGCACTCATTTCTTGGCTGGAGTTGCCCCCAAATCACCTTCTTTTTTTATTTTTTGACAAATATCCTTCTGGTTGGCTAACATAATCTCATTATTTTAGCCACGGAGCCGTCTCGTGTATACACTGGTGCCCCGCTGTGCCCTCTCACAGCCATTTTGCCATCAATGTCAGAGCCAGTAGGAAAAATAATTGTCTTAGAGACCGAGCCAGCCATGCAAGAGGCAGCGCACCATCCGAGGTGCCACAGCTCCCTCTCCAGGACAAGGAAAGCACTGGAGCACTAATGAAGAGACCTGATACACACTGCATTCCATTTACATACCAACAGTGCCTTTTTAATCCCATTTTTTACACAGTAAACATCACTTTTTACATTTCACACTGAATGTTGTATAACAGTATATTGGTTTGCCAGTTTGTTAGGTATACCTACCTTTGGGGGGAAGGGGGATGTATTCAGAAGCCAAACATTTATATATAGTGTTTTGCAACAAAGGTATTTAAGAGGTAATCAGCTGTCTTGCAGCACCTTTTGGCTTACCCCACTTGGTAACAATCTTAAATTTCCAAAGGTTATGAGGGTCACTTTGCTGGACCTGTAGTTCCAAAAGACCACAAAAAATAAGGACATACAGATTGATTTGTTTTAGCTGTATGTTTAGGTTCAGTGACTTTCAGACAAATGTTACTGCGACAGGCTGCAAAGTGTCTTAAAATACAAGGAGCCTAGATAAAGGAGTTCCAACCACTCAGTGTTCAGCACCACCAGTATACTGATCATCTGGAATCACCTGCTCCTGTTTCTTTACTGGTTCAGGACTTTGTTCATGTGCTTTGTTGTGCTTGAATGATTCATACGTAGGTCTCTGTGTGGCTTAACAAACAAAAAACATTCCTCTGAAACTTGTCAGGTTCAGGGACTGGACTGAAAATGAGAGTCTTTGAAAGTCTCCGAAAGACTGAAGAAGTGTTCCTCAGGGCTGCACTACAAATATAATGGCTCTTTGGAAGCAAAATACAAAGAAATGAGGGGTGCATCCCTTCCTGGTATAATTAACATTTATCAAATCAGATTTACTAAAAAGGATGTTTAAGGTGTTTGAATTGGCTGTAGCATTCCTATTTAAGTAACTTAGAAAGTCTCTTTACCTTCGCTATTATTGCTACTTGTTGCTGCAAGTATATTAATCCTTTTCATTGACAGATAGGGATGTGGTTCATTAACTGTGCAACAGCAGATGGGCTTTAATCTGTAACTGTTAACATATATGGTGGTTTCTTATAAAATGAGAGTAGGTGCAAGGTAGTCATGGGAAAGAATTATGGCTGGCCGGCTGAACCCTCACCTCACTCGCCGGGCTTGAGCAATGTTGCACTGACAGAGAGATAAGTGACTTGACGCTGGCACCATTCTCGACAGCTGGGAGAATATACGTTTTTTTTTTGTTCTGGAGGGCTCTCGCCAAGCTGCCTCTGTCACAATGGAGACAGTGAAGCCTGTTGTTGTAGCCCAGCCAGGAGGATCCTTTCAGACCAAAAATGGCACAAGCTGATGGAATGTGTACGACGTCTGTTCCAAATTTCTTTTACATTTAAGGCAAAATTTGAAACCAGTTGCCAAATTTCACTTTGGCAAACAACTAATAACAGCGTTATTCTAGACAGGCTGTTAGATGTAAGGCATTAGAAGCATGGTAAAGATGTTGCAATATATGCAGTAAAATGCTAACACTCACAGGGGTTACGTTCTGAGAGCACCTGCAAATAGTGAAAAACGGGCGTGGAGGGGGCATGAACACCTGCCCCTTTACTCTGGGGTACCCCAAATGCCCTTTTCTTGAGGCATTTTTTTTATTATTTTAATGTGTGTGTGTGAAGTCCCACCTGTGCCCCACAACAATAACATTTAACTATTAATCACAATTTTGCTAAATAAAAGGATCTGGCTTGCATCGGTCACATGATGACCATTAACCAGCGTTCACCCTTGACGGCAGAGCGCGCAGGTTACGAGCCGGGAACGAGCTCGCAGAGAGCATGCACAGTTTTACCGGCTGGGCGGGGCGGAGCTGTAGGGGAAACACACACATTAACTGATGCAACAAAAACCAGTAAGTAGGCTGTACAGCGTACACTATAGTGTATAGCACACAGGAGTATTCGGTTATTATGTACACAGGGGCGCAGATAGTATTTTTAATGCAGGGGTGGGTGAATCAGCAGTGGTGAGAGGCGGGGCTTGGGGGCGGGGCCCCTAGGTCTCAGGACCCCAGAACAATAACATAAGACATGCTGCTAGGAACTATGTTCTTCGAAGAAAACGGTAAATGGAGTGGCATGTTCAGGTTTTAGATTTAAGATGTGCAAAATAAAACGTTTTAGACCCTAAAACAGGAGTATGAGTTATACATCACTACATCCTCTGTGCTTCAGGGGGGCCGTATCGAGGTCTGAGGGGGATACATCACCACCCCCCCATCTGCGCCCATGTACGTACATGTTGTTAAGTTGTCTTATGGCAACTGACAAATTGAAACAAATGAGCATGCTGTGTATGGAACTCAAAGTGTTCAAAAGTATTATGAAATATATGAGAATGATATTGTGAGTGCGACAAATCATTACCTGTCCTTTTATTAACTGCACAAGTAGTGGTGGTCATTAGCCGCTAGCTAACTGGGTAAGTAACTCTGTCCACCGTTTTAGGGCACATATTTCATTTTAAAGTAAGTTACAGGGCTTTTCCCTGCCTTTCTGGAGGGCCTATATTTCACTAAAAACTATTTAACATGCATATCCACGTAATTATGGATGATTATAATAACGATTATGGATGATTAAAAAACACTCTGTATTTTAAAGAAAATACATTAAGAAACAGATTATATTAGATTTATATTTCAAATGCTGATTTTACTGCCCTGCACATAGTCAAGCAAACTAAATCATCATACATTATTTTATACTTAAAATTAATATGTGGACGAGGCCTAAGAAGAACAAAACGAAAAACAGGAGCACACTCAGAGAAACACTCCCGATAGCTCCAAGCGAGATGTGTCACAGGGCAGTAGCCTAAACAACCCGGCACGAGGATGAGGGGGCGTGGCGGACGAGGTCCAGTCGTCACGAAAAAAAAAAATGCGGAGGATATCTCAATTTTCCATGAATTTCCCCGAACAATTATTAGTTCGCTTCTAAGAAAAAATCAGCGAGAGACTGAATCCATGACTGCTGAACCGGATGAATAAGCAGGATTTACTGTATATATATATATTAGGGCTGTAAAGCGATTAATTTAAATTAACTAGTTAATCGCAAATCTGGAAAAAATTAATCACATTAACCAACCCAATATATAATATATAATAAACACACTAAGTCATCAATTTTACAAAGAAGGCTTTGTTTATTACTTTTTTCCCAACTTTATTACTTTTTTGTCACACTTTTAAAAGCTGTGAGATAAAAATAGGTACACACTCTGCTCCATTTTCTCTGATCCTGAGGGTCCATGTAAAATTTCGTGTCTCTAGGTTTTTTCCGCGGCCGAGCTACAGGGAGAAATGCACTCGGAGCACATTTAAAGATGAACGCGCCTTTAAATGCTCTCCGGCTCTAATAGTTTACGGCTAATAACTCTGGACCCCCGGGGGCTAGAATGGCAAACGAGGGCTCGTAGTAAAGGTCTCCTGGAGGCCTGTCTAACTGTTAAGTTTGATGCTGATTGGTGCTTGCGCCGCGGAGCTATGCCGCTCGGAAGTTC
>JBBPCY010000002.1:5178927-5207304 GCA_037974405.1 Brachyalestes nurse | reverse complement strand
CTCGTCCGCCGCGACCAAACTAACAACCCAGCATCAGGAGGAGGGGTCGCGGCGGACGAGGCATGGACATCACAAAAGCAAAAAAAAAATGGGAAGGATATCTGGGTGGTTCGCGAATGTGCAGGGGTTTCCGTGAACAATTATAAGTTCGGTTCTCAGGAAAAATTTTGGTGAGACTGAAGCTGCGACTGCTGAACCGCAATTAAACGGGTTTACTGTAATATGTTTTTATATATATATATGCTATTTTAGAATTTAGCAAGGCAATCAGGTGCACCTGAATGGAATGAGACGCACCCAAACATAAACAACCAGCACGAGGATGAGGGGGTATGGCGGACGAGGCCGGACGTCATAGTCACATGTACTCAGAGGCGGGAGGTTTGAAAGTAGCCAATCCGAGAATGTTATTTATTTCTTCTTGCTGTGTGGATAGGTTTACCCTTACTTTTACATATTTAGGGTTTGCACAATAAAAAAAATAGGCATTTTAGGCTTTTTTTGGCCATGTCACACATTCACAGTTTTTCACTATATGTGGGTCAAGATCTCCTCTTATCCGTATTTTTCAAGCTTTAGGCTCAAAGCAGCAGTCGCTTCCTTATTCTAACCACCAAATCACATGAATGCTGGTTTAGTGTTAGTTCATTTTGAAGTTGCAGAGAAACTACAGTACAGACGAAACCCTGAACAAAATGGGAGGGTTGACAGGTCTGGGTTGTTTCTGTGCACTTACAGTAAAACTGAACAAAAACAACAACACTGTTGAACAAAACACTGAACAACTAAGACAAAATGAAAAACTAAGAGTCAGAAGTATTTTATAGGGCCCTACATATTCAGTTTGAAGTCTTTCTAAGGATTTTGTTTTCACGTTACGTAACCTGCCCTCACTCTAGACCTCCACATATGCTCCCAGTTCACAGATGTCTTCAGGCTTTTCTGTGCAGTATGTGGTCCCCAGTAGCAGATTAACTTAAACCCTGAACCTCCACCCACCCCTAAGCACACACCCTGCAACTCTCATAAGCAAATAGCCCTCTAACCCCTCCCTTTTTGAACCCAAGATGCATTAAATTGCCTGAGTCGGAAGGTTTGAGACTTAAAGCTTTGTACATGCTGCTTTGGAAAGGTGCACCACAGCTTTTGGCCACTCTCGTCCAGACAGAGCTTCAGATTTCGAGGTATGCTGAGCAAGGTGTTTGGATGTTTTGAAGGCTTTAGAACTCATGACCTGACCAGCAGGTATCTGCAGAGACCCTTGTGAGTTATCCCTGGCTTTTGGCCACATACACACTTGCAACTGGAGCTGCAGATACCAGGCTTATTTGAGTGGACTTTATCTTAGGAAAGGGTATGAAAAGTCAATCCCAGCTGTTTGGAGATCAGTGGTTCTTGACTGATTGCTGTAGGAACAGCGACACTTGAAGGTGAGAGGTGAGGTTCTATGTGAGCTGTTTGAAAGAGCTACTGTAACACTTTATTTTGATGGTACAATTTCCCCATGAGCTATAAAGCTATATCTTGTTTCTCTTTTGATGGTATTGATGGTTAAAAGCACTTGCACCTGCTGGAGGTCAAGTCTCTATGATCTTGTTAATGCTCTTTACAACTCTGGTTCATAAGTGTCTCGACTTTGCTTCCTGCACTTGAGATTAGTGGTTTGGTCATCATGAAAGACAAACCAATGGCTTAATATCAGTACACCACTACCAGTCAAAAATTTTTACACACTACAAGTGTTCAACATTTATCTCTTTTTCATAAACTGCAGATTTTTATTCTTGTTAAATATTGGAAAGTTGTTGAGTGAACAACTATAAATGGAAAATATATGAAGTTTCCTTTATAAGCATGTCTGACCTTCTATTAACAGGTTGTGTCAAAGTCTAGACTGTCCTTTAACTTTCAGTGCACTCATTAAGTGTCATCATTTAATGCCTCATTAATATCTAACCCTTGTCTGCTGATCCACATTATAATTATTATATTAGATCAGTAGAGATGAATGACATTTTATTTCTTACAGAGGAACTCAGATGGTGTGCATACAGTACATTTATTTGTGAGCAAAGAATATGGAGTGTATTTAAGTATTATGTGTAGTATCATGTAGAAAATGTGCCAGAACTTTTGACAGGTAGTGTATATGATTTTGCCTCTTGTTCTATTGGCAAAATATAATTTTGTGGTGCAGTGATGTGAATCCTAAGCCGTGTTTCAATAGGTTGAGCCTGAACCCAGTGACCTGCCATTGCTGGACACCTCTGTGGGCAGTGTGTATTTAGTTTGAAGGTGTGTCTGTTTAATTTAAAGGTAGGGATGTTTTTTGTGTGTTTGTTTTTGGGTTGGGGGATCAAGGCTGTTTGGGCTTCGTTTTTCAGCACCTGCTTTATATTATCAGGCCTTCTCTTTTTTTTTTTTTTTTGTGAATACTTGAGGAATTTTATAGACTGGACAGCTTTCACTTTCCATGTCAGTTCAATTTTGTTTTTATTGGATAATTCTGTATTGTATTGCTTTGCAAGTACTTTGGACAGTTGAAGACCTTGTGTTCCAGTTATGCTTTACTGGATTTCCCAGATTTCCCGTGAGTTAAGAACACGTGCTCTTCCCACTACCATCTGGTGTGCTGTGTCTCCATGTGTTGAGAGACATCTGTTCATCTTTCATGACCCTGAGGGCTCTCCTGACATACATGACAAATTTTCTGAGAACTAGATTACACTGGAGTCAATTGTAGAGTCAGAAATATTGATATATCAATACCAAGACAGTAGTCATGAATTCATCATGGGGTCAAAATCTGCTGCCAACACCACCACCTGGGGTTCAGCAACAAACCACACACTGTGTTGGGCTCCACCGTTTGAGACTACAACTGGAGGTAATAACTCTGTTGAGTTTAGCTGTGATTAGGGATGGGAACCGAAATTAGGTTCCAAATAAGAACCGATTCTGAAATATTAGGTAACGGGGACCCACTCGTTTTTAAATCGTCTGTAAATCAATCGGTTCTAGAATGGCGGCTAACTGGCTATACCTAGAACGGCTAGGTGCCTAGTTTCGCACAAGACGCTTCCTGATATGACGCTGCTGCAGTTTGTTCAGGGTTTAGTCCTGCAGCTGCTGGCAGACATCCACACTGCAGCCTGCAGACACAGCAAAGGTCCAGCGGACTTTAGACCCAGAGCCATACAGTGCCAGCGTCATACAGCTGGATGGCCTAGTGGTTAGGGTGTCATACAGCTGGATGGCCTAGTGGTTAGGGTGTCAAACAGCTGGATGGCCTAGTGGTTAGGGCATTGGCCCTGCAATCAGAGGGTTGGGGTTTGAGTCCCAACTGCTAATGTCACCGCTGAGGTACACTTGAGCAAGGTACCATCCCCACACTGCTCCCCGGGTGCCTCACTGGCGGCAGCCCACTGCTTCACTTGGTGAATGGATTAAATGCAAAGAAATCATTTCACTGTGTGTTGTACTTGTATGACCATGCATGTGACAAATAAAGAATATCTTATCCATTTTATCAGAATCACATTTATTGGCTGATTATGTGAGTGAACACATACAAGGAATTTGATTCCGGTGATGATGTCTCTCATCACAAAAGTATAAAACAGCTATAATATGTAAAGATGTGTGTACATGTGCCTACAGCAATAGTCCAATAGACGCGATTCTGATTCTGATTGAGATGAAATTACGTCAGTTGACGCTGTCAGCCATTCTAGTGTAAAAACCGCATCTGCTAGTACGTGTGTGGTTACCTGCCAGGATCTTTTTAGTGGAGATTTGCCAGGTTTGTTAAAAAAATAAATAAAAAATTAAGCCCAAATACACATTTATTTTATGTGGTGTTACTTTCTTCAGTTATTTATTTAATGTAAAATTGCTAATTGTTTTATTGTTAACATATCAGTGGTTTGAATCATTCTGAATGAAGTTTTTGTTATTTAAACAGTTGTTCTCTTTTTTGTTTTTTTACCTTTGTGGAATTGAAATAGGGGATCGATTAAGCGGAACCGGAATCGGAAAAATTCAAATGATACCCATCCCTAGTTGTGATTATGCTTACTTTCACCAAAGACTGTTTCCGACTGTTATTTACATAACACACAGATAAATAACTAAAAGGTATATAGAGAAGACCCCTGCCAATCCGCAGTTCAGAATTTGGCTTGAGGCTTCAGTCATTAGTGAATTTTTTTTCATGCATTTTAGTGCTATATTATTAAGAAAAATATAATTGACTAATTTTGTAACGTAAAAATTAGTGTAAATTCTGCTATATTTCCATATAAAGCATAACTGTAAAGTTTTTAGTACTGTCGAGAGAACACAAAGAAAGCACATCATGGGATGGTGAAATACGCCCAGACTTAACGAGATTCCCCCATTAATAACGAGAGCGTTATTAATTTCTTCTTGCTGCTGATTGGCTCCTGTAAATCTAATTAATTTATAAGCATAATACCAAAGAAAATGACTGCGCATGCCAAAAAAACCACGGCTGCATGAATTATAGTACAGTAGCCTGAATTTGGACAGTAGCCTGTTAACTGGGCTGTTAGCTGTTAGCTGCAGAGCTAATGTTACAACCACATTCTAAGAATAAACATTTCAAGAGTAAACTAGTTAAACTAGGCCAGGGGAACTTGTATTAATGTTAGAAAATCTAACAAAGTGAATGGGACCTTTAAATGCCTTTTTAACAGTGACACATCAATGCAAACACAAATTTAAGTCCCTGCTGCTTGACTCTGCTTGACATTTTGTGTCTCGTTTTGTTTCTTCTTCGCCTGGTTTACTGTCATTCCCATGAGGAGCGCCGCCTGACGGACTTCGGCGGTAGTGGTTAAACAACCAATATAAGGAAAGAGTGTACCGGGACTCATTCGTGAGTTGAAATATCACGATATTTCGCCAAATCGGTATTTTGTCCCAAGTACCGTAATTGTAATTGCTTGGTCAATACATATCCTTTCTTGCAGTATTGGTTCTATGCATATCACACTTTCCTACTTTTTCAACACATTTTCATACTTTACATACTACATTTCTGAATGCACTTCTATTGGTGTACTAGTTTTTACATACTATTTAGTGTACTTTGCAGTTTTGACCCTCTTCTCACACAAGGCCACATGTAGCATGAAGACATGATTTATGATAAATAGGCGACCTCATTGTGTGCATTAGCCCTGATTGTTGTTTGTACAAAACTGAAAGTTCTCCCTCACTTCTTTCTATTTTGGAAAATCACCTTGTTGGTGTAAAAATATTATTTTCTGCCTGTTAAACTCTTTGGATATTGGGTAGATTAAATGAAAGAAGTGGGAACAAATGTTTTACTGCAACAGGTGGCAAAGTGCCTAAAGATGCAGTGTCTCTAGATAAAGGTGTTCCAACCTCCAGTATTCAGCACCACTGCACCTATTTCTTCCCTTTACATGTGCTTTGTTCTGCGTGAATGATTCACATGTAAGTCACTGTGTGGTTTAACAAACAAAACATTCCTCTGAAACTGGTCATGTTCAGGGACTGGACTCAAAATGCGAATCTTTGAAAGTCCTTTAGGAAGCCCGGAGAACTGTGCCTCAGGACTACATTAAAATACAAGAAAGTCTGAGGGGTGGGATACACACATACTCATAATAATATCTGTTTTTTGTCTGTCAGTGTGTGTGCGCTGTCAAAGGAATTTAATGGCAAAATGTGCGAATCACGGGATCATCTAAATTGCTAACTCACATTTGACAAAGACAGGAGGGATGGGGAGACCGTGTGAGAGTCATATGAGTCGGCTTAGGGGCGCACACATCTACTCTCTCTTTTTCTCTTTCTCTCTGCATCACTCTCTATTTTCCTCCACCAGTCAGAGGACGAGTGCTTTGAGAGTAATTTACCCCCTGTGTTCGTTTACTGCAAGAAAGCATCTAGGGAATGTGATGTTCGATGTGTCCAGTTTCAGCCCTGTTTAGAGCTGCACAGGTGAACGGAATGGTTCAGTGGGTCACAACTGCAGCTTTCCAACTGCAAATCTTATCTTGCGGTATTAGTATTAATACCGTATTAGCTTATTAGTAACATTAAGTGCAAAACATGGTTGCAAAATACACTATATGCACAAAAGTAATAGGACACCTGACCATTACACCAACATGGACTTTAATGATATTACATTCAGATACATAGACTTTAATATGGAGTTGGTCCCCCTTTGCAGCTATTACAGGTTCTACTTTTCTTGGCAGACTTTCCACAAGATTTTGAAGGTTCTGTGGGAATTTGTGCCCATTCATTTTGTAGAGCATTTGTGAGGTCAGGCACTGATGATGTAGAGCAATTATGAAGTCAGGCACTGATGGGCCAATCAAAAGTTCTTCCATACCGAACTCATCCAACCATGTATTTAAAGGTTCTTCCCCAATCCGTATCATCAAATTTGGAAAATGTCTTGGCATGCTGAAGCATTAAGATTACACTTAACTGAAAGTAAGGGGCCTAGCCCAAGCCTTGAAAACAGGTGTGTCCCAATACTTTTGTCCATATGGTGTATATTGTCTGTAATCATTATTGCAACATTAGTCTTTGCAAAACTGATATCACAAGGCTGCAATATGTAAATGAGCCTCTAACCAATCACAGTGTTTCTAACAGGATGACCAATTACAACTCCCAGTGAGTTACTGTGTGTTCTGATGAATCAAGGTCTTGTAATCCAACAAAAACCTAATTTTTATCCGTAAATCTGTGAACGCTTGGCTGACCTGAGATCAGCCTCGGTTCATTTATAAGGCCAAGGGGGGAGGAATCGTTTGAATCGTAACAACCTATACTATTGGTTACTGCCTGAAATTGATGTGAAAATACACCAATCACGGAGTAAAAAAGGTTTTATTAGGAGGTGTACCGCCCACGGGCTGCCCCCCTAGCGGCAAAAGACGGGAACATAACTCTGGGAGTTGGAAGGGGTGTGTTGCGATTCAGCCTTCTCACACCGCGTCATGGGTTCGTAGACCGGCGTAACACGATTTTGGTTTTGTATCGTATATCGTTACAGCCCTATAAATGTATCATTTGAAACAATGTTTACAGACTTTTTAATTACAGAAAAGTGAAAAGGGGACTTTATATTAAAAGACATCACAATGACAATGTGTACCAGTAAAATCACAATACTGATATTTTGTCCATATTGTGCAGCTTTAGTGCAAAGAGGCACTTTCATAATTCTTTGCCCTTTTTATTCGTGAATGAGAGCTTTTCTGGTGGCTGTTTGACAGATCTAGCATAATGTGACTTAACTTAGTCAGGCCTTTCTTATAAGTAAATGACATCCTTTTATAGTAAAAATCTTGATTATTACTATAAAAAAATCGATACAAAACAGTCTATATTTTTAAGTGTGTGTGTGTAAATGTTTCTTACAAGGTGACCAATCACAGCTCCTGTGTGTTCTGATGAATCGAGGTCTTCATGTAATCCAACAAAAGTCCAATTATTTTGGACAGTCTTTAACCATTTAAAGTTCACTAATGTGTTTTTAAAATGCCCATATTCTGCATTTTAAATGTAATTTTTTCCCAAAATCTTTACAATAATATATTTCATAGTTCATATTAGGTCCTTACATGACCATTTTCCAACCTTGTTTCTGATTGGCTGCCTTGCACTGCAGCTGATACAACACTGAGCTGAAATGCTCCTTAAAACTTCAGCATGAATGGGTGGAGCTAAACTACTGTAAACTGAATAAGAATATATATGTAAATATGACATTGCAAAAACTAGGATTTGAACACAGGCTGTTTTGTAGTGTATTATCCATACATGGACTGTGTGGATGGACCAGTGAATATTTAGAGACTTTAAGCCTTTTGTAATTCCAGAAAAGTTATTGTTTGGGCCCTTTAATATATTGAAAGCCAATTCAGTCACATTATAGCAGTAAAATACTGATATTCTGTCCATATCGTGCAGCTGTAGTGTGGTCGTTGATTTATGGTCGAGTTGCATAATGATAAAGGTGAGTGAATTGGCATTTAGTTAAACAGATTTCCCTTGTTGGAGCAGCTGTGTTCTACAGGTTGTAGTTCTGGAGGGTTTAGAGTCCGCCTGACTGTCTCTCAGACCTCAGGGTCTTCTGAACACGAGCTTCCTTTGTGTGCGAGCATGTGTGTGGTGCTTGAAGGCATGAGTGAGTACAACCGTAGTGAACACAAAACTACTGTTGATTCACGGTCAGACTGAGGAGACAGCCCTTGGAAATGGAGAGGTTTTTGACCGCTGTGTCCCACTTGTTTCCACTGTTGTCCAGACAATCAGCAACATAGCAAAAACAATAAAACTGGCCTGTCAGAGCAGTAAAAGCGACATTACTATTAACATAGCTGGCTACAGTTCATTTATCTGGAGCCTGGAGAGCTGTTCCTCAAGACTAAGGGTGGGACAAAATACAGATTGGCGAAATATCACAATATGTCAACTCACGAACGAGTCCCGGTACGCTTTTTCCCTATATCGGTTGTTTAACCACTACCCTAGATGCCCTTGAGGGGGCGCTCCTCATGAGAATGACAGCAAAGTGGGCGGAAAACACAAGGTGAAGAAAAGAAACGACACGAGAGACAAAATGGCGGAATTAAGCAGTAGGGTATTCATTTTGTGTTTACAAAAAGAAGACCTTTAAATCCTTTAAATGTTAAAAAGACATTTAAAGGTCCCATGACATGAAAATGTCACTTTATGAGATTTTTTAAACATTAATACAAGTTCCCCTAGCCTGCCTATGGTCCTGCAGTGGCTAGAAATGGGGATAGGTGTAAAGAGTGCTTTGATCACCCTGCTCCACTGTTCAGGGAACGACAGCTCAGATTGCTGTCTGGAATTTGGCCCCTCATTGTCATCATACGGGGAAGGGTTATCCCCCTTTTCTCATGCTTTGCCCGCACAGAGAATTTCGTACCTCTCCCCTTGCTCGGTGCTTAGATGTAAAATTGAACACAAATGTATTTTTTTTTAGTTCCTTCACGCAAGCCTTTGTAGAATCGGCGGGTTAACTTTATTTTTTCTGGAAATGCGGAACTTCCTAAAAATTTGCATGTCTGCGCCAAACGTTTCACCGAAGACTGTTTCCTCAACTTGGGGCAATACAGAGCTGGTTTTACTGAACGGCTGAAAGTCTGGATCAGTGTTAACTCTCCCTGGACAAATCAACTTAAAGCTATATAATTGTGTTGCTTTGCTACTGTCGCAAATGTAAAGGTAGATAGCATCAGGTATGAATGTGTGAATGGTGTGTGAATACACACATTAACTCGAGTGTTGTACTACTTTGTTATTTGGACAACCATGCCATTCTATGAGCTATTGCTATACACTGTAAACCTTAGCGCATGGTACCGCAAGCTGGCCCCTCCCCTACCCTCTAGCTGGCCCCGCTTATCTTCTCCTCCTTATCATTTAAAGCTACAGACGCAGAAACGGCGTGTCCCGGGGAAATCTCATTTTGAGACTGGCTCGAAGTGGCTGTAATTCTGCACCAAGGCTGAATTTCGGAAGGAGACTTCAGATACAGTATTAGGGGACCACTAAGACCTATATAAAAGCATCTTCATGTCATGTCATGGGACCTTTAAAAACAGTTGATTCTTAACTGTCTGTATTTCAGTAATTTCAGTGCAAAATAAAGTTAAAATTAAATATATATATTTGTTTTTATTTAAAAATTATATATATATCTTATGCAATATATTATCACAGTATCGCTATATCGTGATATTATCAGTATCGTGAGGCATGTATCGTGTATCATATCATATCGTGAGGTACCCTGAGGTTCCCAGCCCTACTCAAGACTAAACAAGCATGGCTCAAGTCTTTTGCACAGTCCTGCATGAATCTTGCCTTTTAAATATTAGTGTATAGAATGTAGGGCTGCAATATATGGACAGAATATCAGTATTAGAATTTTAATGCTAGATGTTGTGACTGTGATGCAATATATTCGTGCTGAAGTTCTGAGTAGTGTTTCAGCCCTCTGCTGTCTTTTGAATGAGCTGTGATACAGGGTAGCCAATCAGAAAAGAGATCATTTGCATATGTCAGCCATAAAGGCAGTTTCCTTCTACCCATTAAACAGCAGGAAAAAATGAAATAGAAGGAAAATGTAGTACATGGGCCCTTTAAACATAACAGTCAGCATCTTTAATGGTTAAAAATTAAAGTAATTCTTTTGTTGGATCACTCAGTTTATCAGAACACCCAGTAGCTTACCTGGAGATGTGTGTGGTCAGCCTGTCAGAAACACTTTTGTGATACCAGTATTGCAGAGATCAGTATCATAATAATTAGCAGACAACATATTGTGCAGCTTTAATAGAATGTGTAAAAATTGTGATAATATTCTTTCCACTGTCACTTGAGCTTCTCTCAAAGTAAGTTTGAGACTTCTGATCAGCTGTTTGCATTTTATCCTCAGCTGCCACTGTTTCCAGTGTTCTGCACAGATCCTGAACCATCCCATGATATTTCTTTGCAGCACATGACTCTTTTCTCAAATCTGGTTTTTTGAAAAAAAGAAAAATTAATAAATAAAAGACAGCTTTCTGAAATGTCATGTCTGCAGACAAAGAGCGCATTGTGTGGTCAACACAAGTGTTGTTATTTGTGAGGCTCGCAGATCTTTAAAAATAGTTTCCGGTCTTGCCCCTGTCCTATCTCCTCCAGGGTTCAGAGGTCACTCTGGTTGCATGTTTATAAACACACTGTCTGTGTGAGTGTGGAGGGAACGGCTCGTAATCACCTTAATGCCTGAAAGCGTAACACTTTCTCGGTCCTAAACCCGATTTAAAACGCCACTCGGGGAAGCGCACACTTCGGCTGGTGTAAGTACTTTTACACGCGGACCCACTCCAGGCTGAAGTAGGTCTTTTTTGTGCCAATCCCTAGAAACACTGTTATTTTTGCAGCATGCAAGGCTTAGGCAAGACACTCTAGTGAGAACTTTAGCTTTAGCTCTTGAACCTGTATAACGTACCCCTTTTACCTGTTTCTCTGAGGTAAACCATTATTTTGGATTTCATTTGTTGAATTCTATGCAGATTAGATGGGTTGTGTAAAAATCATTATGTGCAATATGTTTCTTTGTTTTGTCTTATGCAGTAACTACCAATCAAAAAATTTTGCCAGTTTTTAGCAAATATCCATTAATTTCATAAACAGCAGACTTTTATTGTTCTTAAATATTGGAATATTTTCTTTGTTGTGTAAATGAAAATAAAAACAAGTTTTGAAATAAAACAAGTTTCCTTTGTAAGAAGGATTAAAAGAATCTCTAACAATGCATGTTTGACAACTTATTATTAACTGGTTGTGTGGAGAAGCAGAGTCAAACTCTAAACTCTATCTTTAACTTTAAATGCACTCATTAACTGTTTCATCACTTCATAGCTCATTAAATATCTAACACTTGTCTGGTGATTCACATTATAATTATATTTTTAGGTCAGTAGTGATAACTTAAAAACATGAATTTTCTAGCTAAGAAAATTATGCTATTATTACAAGCAGTAATGGAATCTGTAGCTTTAGAGAACAGCTCTAAACCGCTATTGGTGTGGTTTAGTAGACGACTTTAGCAGTAATTTTATTATTCATCTGTCGTATTTGTACTCCCTCCTCTAACTGTGTAAAGCAAAGTGTATATTTTTCTGTAGAATTTGTTTCTGATTTTGTATTATATTTTATATATTTCTCGTCCTTTGTTAATATTCTCCTTGTCCTTGTTCTTTGTGTCTCTGTGTCTGTGCATTCGTAGCATCAGCAATTTCCTCTGGAATCAGTACAGTTTTCTGGTTCTGATTTTGAGATGTAAGAGTATTCAGATTGTCTGGTTGAGGTTTGTGTGTAATCACGATTTCACAGGGAAGTTCAGCTTTCACAAATATGATGGGGACGATAACAAGCCGGAGACCTTTCGCACTCTGTGCTGCACCTAAATAGCTCTTGGAGCTTCACTAAAAGAGTTATTGCACCATAAATTGATTCACGTCAGCTCCTTTGTAAATTTATCCTGGAAAGGATAGAAATTTCACGGATTTCCTGCCAAAGAATCATGTTTTGCTTCTGTAGCTTAGAAGTGTGAGGAATTGAAGTCTTACTGATCCAAAATCCTTTTTCTCTCTTTCAAGAGTACTTGTCAATTGCAAGTTTTTTTTTTCTTTTTCTCCCACCGTAAAAAAGGGCTGTTTCTAAGACTTCAGTCTGTTGAGCTCCTCTTACTTCAAGCTTATTATCTGAAATGGTCACTGTCAATCATTTGTGCTTGTCTCTTGATATCTCGAGCCTAAACTTGATCTGATAATGTTGGAGAATCAAGCTGTGACACAGTAGACTTTTCATTACGAATTTGGTAAGAAAATCTAGAAAATGCTCTACGGTTTTATAGTTTGAGCCCACAGTGGTCTGAGCTTTGTTTTGTTAACCCAATGTAGAGCTGCACGATACAGACACATTATTGATATTGCGTTTTCACTGCTACATATTGTGATTGTGATGCCTTATGATATATTAAAGAGCCCAAATCATCACTTTCAGGTTTAAAGTTTGTAAGTATTGTTTCAAATGCCCCCCCCACCCATATGCTGTCCATATATGGAAAAAAAACACACCACCACGTTTTCAAATAATAGTTATCTGATGTCACAACACATTTAGGTCTCCTTATTCTGGCTACAGCAGTTTAGCCTTGCCCTTTCATGCGCTTTTAATGTTAGAGAATTAGACTTTTGGATTCACCCATTTACTCACCTGGAGCTGAGATTGGTTGCAGTCAGAAACACTGAGATTGCTTAGAGGAACATTTATTGCGTTTTCACTGCTACATATTGTGATTATGATGCCTTATAATATATTAAAGAGCCCAAATCGTCACTTTCAGGTTTAAAGTCTGTAAGTATTGTTTCAAATTGTACACCCGCCCCCCCACCATGCGGTCCATATGGTCCATGCGGTCCATATATGGTTAGTTATTGTGATGTCACAACACATTTAGATCTCCTTTTTTTTTCTAACTACTGTAGTTTAGAGACCAGAATCTCTTAACAATTAACAGATGATATATTGTGTAGACCTAACATTCTGTGGCTTATTTGAAGCACATGGGAGGTGCCGCTGATCAGGCTAAACATTTCAGAGTTTGGTCAGAAGTTTTGTCCCCCTGGTACCAACTTGGAAGCAAAACAGTATATTTGATTTGCAAAGATATCAAAATAATTTTCTGTCCATAACCAGTTCACACAATGCACACAAGGATCCCCCGAGCTCTGAACTTCTTCCCTGATTTTACAAGATGTAAAATCCTCAGTAATGAGGCTCTTTCTCCCAACCTTCCGTTACACTTCTGTTACACTAAGCAGAGAGGCAGCTTCCCTGTCGCCAGCAGACTTCTGATCTTTCCTTTAGAAGCCGAGAGCAGCAAGCTGTGAAGTAAATGTGATCTCGCCTCACACTGGCCTGCGAGACCATCAGACCCCAGAAAATGCATGGAGATCACTTGCGTGACTTATGTGGTCGCTTCTGATTCAATCATACCACTGGGAGCCATTTTCTCTTTTACTTCCCAGTTAATTAAGAAACTGCCAGAGTTGTATTACCTTTAAAACTTCCACACTGTACGTTCAGTTGGTACGTTCACTGTAGGTTTGTAGACAATTCTCCTGATTCATCTTTTTTAGGAGCACCCAGTCATTGCTGACACAAGTGTCTCCTTAGAAATATTGCAAATGAGCTGCTCTGGAGCAACTGCACGTGAGGCAGAGGTAGCCAGTGCAAACATCCGCTAAAGAGATATAAAACTACCCAGCATTGGACAGGATATTTTCATGTACTTTGATCATTTTTTGAGACACTCAGATTCAAGTTCTTTGTTTTCCATGCTAAAACATTCTGACACTAATGTCAGTGTTTTTGCTCTGGAGACAAACAGGCCCATCACCGGTCCAGATCAGTGTTTCTGTGATCGCTTGATGAAAAAGGTCATTCACAAACACACACACGTAAATACGTTTATGCAAAGCAATGTAAGCTTACATTATTCACCAATCCATTTGTCTAAAATAATAGGAATGCAGGGTTTTGACACACAGAGTACATGTACATGTTACTGACTTAATATCCTATCTTGAGTATCTTCTCCACTTGAGTGCCTTTATTGGGCAGAAAATGTCATATTTTATTCATCATTATTAACCTACAAAAACCCCCAAGTACAGATATTTAACAAGCTTTTAAGTGATGAAACAGTTAACGAGTGCATTTAAATGACAGTCTAAAATTTGACTCTGCATCACCGCGCAACCAATTAACAGGATATCAGACATGAACTGTTGCAGATTCTTTCATCTTATAAAGGAAACTTGTTTTATTTGACACTCAACAGCTTTCTTGTTTTTGAACAAGAATAAAAATATCCAGTTCATGAAATTAACTGAATGCAGCAAAAAATGACTCGCTTCCATAAAGAGTGGTACTTGGAGATGGTGCCACGTGGTAATCTTCTGCCCGTGCTCTATTTAGTTATTTGTTTACAAAGAAAAAGGAGTGTGTGGAGATGTAAGAGGTAGCCTGGGGAAATTTCCCCTCGCTATTAAACTCCAAAGTTGTTTAGGATGGTATTTAACAAGAGTGACATCATCAGAACTGCGCAGAGGCAGTTTAAAAGTGAGGAAATAATGTGTGATTCAGGATACACGCGTGAATATGTATTATTTTTGGTTTTATTTGGATCCAACCTGACAGCTTGGCACAAAAGCACATTACTTGGCATAGCTTTAAAAAGAATTAAAGTCTGCACTTTTCTGAGTGTATCTTTATTCCAGGCAGAGCGAAGTACTGTGTGATACTTTCTCAAGATTCACTGTCTGAGCAGGTCTATGATGAGAAACTGTGGAAAGACTGAGGCAGAAGGGATATGTAGGTTAATCCTTAGAACTTAGTCTATTAGTAAAATCTGATTTCAACAAATAAAAATGGTGTAAAACAGTCTCAAACCTGTGTTTGCTTGCCGTTTGCTGTGCTTTTGCTCAGCATGCTGCCACTCGGTTGTTCTCCGGACCTCCTTCTGTAGGTTTTCCTCACCCACTTGTGGGCAGAGACTATCCTGAAAGTTCTCCTGGGTTCAAAGACCTCTTGTTTTTTTCCTGTTTGTTTCTAAAACCTAAAATTAAAAGAAATTAAGGCATTTTTATTTTTTATAAGCATTTGCATGTGATGCCATTTCTAAACCCCCAGTAGCGGTTATTATTACATGTTTTTACATTTGTTTTACATTATTACATTTGTTGAGCTTCTGTAACCTTTGTATTCTAAGGGCTAAAAACTGTTGATTGACATGCAGTTTTTTGTTCCCGCTCTTTGTGTTTGCAGGGGTGTCAAAGTAGAGAGATGATGAGAGTTCACGTGCACACCAAGTTCTGCTTTCTCTGTGTCCTGACCCTTATTTTTCATCAATGTACCCATTGCCACGACAGTGGCCACGATCACCACAGCCACGGCCACGATCACCACAACCATGGCCACGATCACGACCTCGTCCACAGCGACCTGCAGATCTCAAAGGCCTCTTACATCAGCCAGTCGGATCACTCTGCGCCCAGCAGCCCGAGTGAGGCGGCGGAGCACGAACAGCGGTTCTACATCCAGAAACTGTTCAATCGCTATGGGCAGCAGGACCGCCTGGATTTCCGAGGCTTCCAGAGCCTGCTGCTGAGCCTGGGCCTGGGCGAGGTGCGGGTGGTGGGATTAGAGCACGACGACTTAGGCCATGACCATGTGGCTCACCTGGACCTCTTGGAAGTGCAGGAGGGCCTCCACTCGCATTCCGCCAGTCACTCACATTCACATCCACACCCAAAATCACACTCCCACCCTAACCATCACCATCACTCCCATGGGGAAGCCAATGGGGGCCAGCCAACGGCCCAAGGGCCCTGCAGCCCCAGTGTGACTAGTGGAGTGAGGCCTACTACAGACAGTGGTCCTCTAGAACGGCACAGTCATGATCTGGAGCATGAGCACGAACATGAAGACGAACACGATCAGCACAAAAGTCACACTGACAATGAACACACACATGACAATCATGAACACTCACATGACGTCCAACCTCAACAGATTGACCACACGTCTCTCCAAGACCGAGACCAACAGAGCCAAGAATACAATGACCTGGGTCAAGACCACAACCCTGGTACAACTTCAGACAGTGTACACACCCATAGCCATGAAGTACCACATCACCATCATGAGCACCACCATCACCACAAACACCCCCATCCCCACAACCACCACCACCACGTCCACACTCCAGACCCGACAGACCATCTCAGCCCCACACAGCCCACCCAGACACCCCCTCATCTAATGGGGATTTCCTCCAACGCTGAGGCTTCCTATCTCCAGCTCTCATCAGCCACACAGACACCTACAACAAAACCCAAGAGGGTCAGGAGACCAACCAAAGCTAGAGGGCAGCGCATCCGCAACAAAACCCAAGACCAGTTCGCTCCCACCGCCACCTCTGAGCTGGACGGTGCAAGAAAAGACCCCGATCATGACCATGATGACCATTTTCACAGTCGAGGTCAGTCACACAAAGAAAAACGGGAGGTACCAGAAGCAATGATAAATCCAAACATCTCATCACTGAACAGACATTCTGAGGATGTGCTTCACCAACACGAGGAGGTAATTCATTTCAGTACAAGAAATGTCTAAAGTACAACCTTTTTCACAGCTTTGTTTATTGTGCTATTAAGTAATGAAATAGTTCAATAGTGCATTTAAAGTTAAAGGACAGTCTAGAATTTTACTCTGCATCACCACACAACCAGTTAATAGGATGTCAGATGTGCATCGTTACAGATCTTATAAAGGGAACTTTATTTTATTTGAAATAATTTCCTTTATAGTTAATCGCTCAACAACTTTGCAATTGTTAACAAGAAGAAAAATCTGCATGAAATAATGAATGTATGTAACAAAGAAAAAAATATATAGAGTTAAACTTTAATACACACAGTTTTCTGTTAGTGTATAATGACGGCATCTGTCTACCTCTTCAGTTTTTTTTCTGATTTCTTTACCCACTGTCCACAAGATTGAGTTTACTTTGTAGACATGGTCAATAATTATACTTAGTTAAGCGTTCACATGTTGCTAGGTTTTATTTATGTATTATTTTTCTACAGTGTGTTACCTATGTTGTCAGTCCAGATGTTTGTCATTGGCTTAGCAGTGTCTGAAGTGTTTCTCTCATCCTCTTCTCTCTCAGTGTCTGAACTTGACTCTGCTGCTGCAACACTACGGTCTGAGCCCTGACTCGCTCATCTCTCCGGCTCAGTTCACCTACCTGTGTCCCGCTCTGCTCTATCAGATAGATAGTCGCCTCTGCATCCTTCATTACCACCAGGTCGAACTTCAGGAAGCACCAGCACTCTCAGGTATTCACATATTCATTTCTTCCCTGATGTTTGATGGGTTTGTATACTACAAATATTTCATAGTTCATTATAATTCATTCTTACATGACCGGCCAAGTTTACTGGAGATGCTGAATGCTGAATGGTTGGAACACCATGTATCTGTAGGCACTTTGCAGCCTGAAACATTTGCAACATTTGTTCTCAGTTTGACAGGCATAAAATAGTATTTTTGCACCAGCTAGTTGATTTAAAGCAAAATATAAAGAAAGAAGGGGTTTCTTTTTTTAGTTAGTCCCCTACAGCCATTACCACAAGGTTGAATTTCAGGAAGCACCAGCACTCTCAGTTACAGCAGTCTGCTAACAGAACCGCAGGGATTTTTAATTTTCTTGGACTGTGCAATTGGCTTGTCAGGAGTAGGGCTGCACGATATGGACAGAATATCAGTATTGGGATTTTACTGCTACATATTGTGATTATAATGCCGTTCAGTATATTAAGGGGGCCATATCATCACTTTTCTTGAATTAAAAAGAATTAAAGTATATATTGTTTCAAGCAGTACGTTTATTCCCCCATCCTTGCAGTCCATATATGGATAATAAGCTATAAAAACAGCTTCTTGTTTGGCTCTGGCCATTCATGCACTGATTCACCAACACCTTTAACGATTAAAAATTAAACTTTTGTTGTATTACACCAGAACACCTAGTAACTTATCTGAAGTTGTGGTTGGTCACCCTGTCAGAAACAATGTGACTGGTTAGAAATATTTGCTGATCTGTCCACAAAATCCATATAGGGAAATGAAGCTGCAAAAACCACATGTTTTCATATATCTCCTTATTCAGCCTACAGCAGTTTAGGCCCACCCATTTAAGCTGATGTCCTGACGTCCGGAGTGTTTGTCAAAGTGAACGTTATTGTCATCTCAACCATATACAAGTATACAGAGAGACGAAATGGCAAAGATTAGGTTCCACTGTTTGCATATATTTTAACAGACATAAGACATTGTAAACAAAACAACACAGTAAGAAGTATAAAATAAGGTAAGGGTGAGATTTCACCTGTCCTGAGTGCGTGGACAGCTCACTGTGCATATAAGTAAGACAAAAATGTCCAATGGTTGAAGGAATATATAAATAGTATGACCAAAATAGCCAGTATAAACAGTGTAACAGTATAAAATGGCATGAGAAAAGCCTGAGTATACAGTAACCTCCCACTTTTACGCAGTTCAGTCCGTCGCGTTTTTTCCTGAGAACCGGACTAGTAATTGTTCACTGAAACCTCCGCACTATATCCTTCGGATTTTTTTGCTTTTGTGATGTCCGAGGCTCATCCGCATCTTGGGATGGTGAATTACCGGTTTAATCAGAGGCGGGAGGTTGAAAGTAGCCAACCCGAGAACGTTTTATTTCTCCTTGCTGCTGATTGGCTGCTGCCCTTTGACTCATCCCTCGCAGCTGCAGTCCAGAATTTCCCCCGTGAAGCGCCCCCTTTGCGTTTTTCGTTTTGTTCTTCATAAAGCCCTGTATCTTTATTACTGTAAATTAAATGAATTTATTACTGTATTTATCCTGCTTATGCCAAGGAAAACAACAGCGCATACCAAAGAAAACGCGCTTGTATGAATTACAGTACAGTCTATACAGGGGTAATCTCGATATGTTCCATTCTAGCACTGCAGGAGTTCAGTGTACACTTTACGGTACAAACAAGATATTACCTTTACATTTTCTCAAAGGCTAGTGAGTATAAAATGAAATTAAAGTGTTGCGGGAGCATATTTGGGGACATATTTTGGGGTTTTCACTATAAAAATAGGCATTTTTAGGCTTTTTTAAAACCACTTCAACACTGCGGTTTTTCACTATGCATGGGTGCTCTTGGAACGTTTACTGTACATTCTTAAAGGTTTGTGTGTTCCTTAAGAGTTGTGCATACAGTATAGACAATATGACCAGTACATCGACAACATTTCATATATTTAAGTATACACAGTATAACAGTATGACCAAGCATAAATAGCAACTTAAGTATGGATTCTTTTTGTGCATTCTAACAATTGTGCAAGCAATATGAACAGTATGGATTATAACCAGTATACACAGCATAGCTGTATCACCTAGTATAATAAGCAGGTTTGGGCTTATGTGGGACTTTTAAAGTGGCTGTACATGAGTGTATGGTCAGTGTGAATGGTCAGTGTAACCAGTTTGTAAGGGGGAAGGGGAAGTGAGGGGGTCCCTGAGGGCACCATGGTGTTGAAGAGCCTGACAGCCTGGGGCTAGAAACTGTCCTGCAGTCTGGCAGATCTGGCTCTGATGCTGCAGTGTCTCCTCTTTAATGGCAGGAGAGTGAATTGACTGTGTGAGGGGTGGGAGGGGTCCTGCAAAATGCTGCAGGTCTTTCGAACAGTCCGTGTGCGGATTGTCTCTTCTAGTGAGGGTAGAGGCACCCAAATAATGTTCTCTGCTTTCCTCACTACCCTTTGCAGACGCTTGCGATCAGACATGTTGCAGTTGCCGTACCAGGTAGTGATTCAGCTGGTCAGGACACTTTTGATGGTCCCTCTGAAGATTGTGGTGAGGATGGGAGGTGGAAGCCTTGCTCATTTCAGCCATCTCAGGAAGTGAAGTCTCTGCTGGGCTTTCTTTATTAGGGAGGTGGTCAGGAAAAAATGAAATAGAACAAAAATGTAAAATATGGGCCCTTTGAGAACACCTCAGAACACCTTTAATGGTTGAAGCATAGCCAAAGTAATTCGGCTTTTGTTGGATTATATGAAGACCTTGATTCTTCAGAACACCCGCAACTTACCTGGAGTTCTGATTGGTCACACTGTCAAACACTGGGATCGGTAAGAGACTCATTTGCATATTGTAGCCTTCTGATATCAGTGTTGCAGAGACAGATATTATCAAAATGTAGGGATTCCAATATTGTGCAGCACTAAATTAAGGTGTGATTTCTCATCTCACTGTTCTGCAGTTTCAAAATGCCTTTCATTAGCTTAATAAGGCTGCACAATAAATCATCTGTTAATCATTATTGCAGTATTGGCTTTTAAAAATGTATAATTTATCAACAACATTGGAATCCCTACATTTTGATAATTGACCCCATCACACTTCTCGGCTTTCAGAAGTCTTTTCAGAACAGCCAGTATTTCAATGTCATTATTTCAACACCAGCTAGAAAACTTGCAACCCTTAATAGCTCACTTTAGTCAAACCTGGTCAAACTTCAGTTTGAACTAAATTTTGTTAATTGACCACATCTGAACTTTCAGAAGTCGGCAGTACATGCTGTAAAAGGGTTATTTGCTAATCATGATAGCTTTGTTGACATCTGGGCTTGTCCTGTGAGCCATTCATGCCTTAGGTTAACAATTCACCAAACACCAGGCCTGTGGCCTTTATCTGAAATCTTTGTTTTGTACCAGGACAGATGAGTGGGTAATGAAACTATAGCCAGTAAAAGGACTGAATGTGTGAATTTGAATTGTCAAAATGCTCAAACATCTTTGTCTTTCCAGTATCTGAAGTGCATTACCATAGTGTTGTAAACAGCTTCTGTAATGTTGTAAAATCACTTAACTTTGAACAAAGCAAATAAGCCAGGCGAGAATTCCTAAGACAACTGCAGGAAGTGCATTGATCTCCAGACACCCTGCCAAGGACTTGATAAAACATTATCAAATAAACCTGATAAAACATTAAATTGACTGCGTATCGATGGTAAGAAATATTTTAGATTGTTTACATTCAGTCTGTGGAAAGAATGGAATTTTACAGAAAGTGTTGCCTGTTTTTTATTCAGTCTAACTATTGGCTAATTTATTTCAGTTAATTTCCATGTATCACATATTTTATATAGCATAAAATCATACTCTTTTCTTAACGTGTATTGTGAAACTCCTGGTCATCAGTGTTCTTAACTATAATTCCTAGTTTCTCAGTATTATCAGTAGACTCAATAGTGCCAATGGTTCACTGTGTTTTGAGGCATTGTGACCTGCTGTCCCTGGTCACATGATGTAGCATGAAAAAGCAGTTGCTCAGTACTAAAATCAGAAGTGTTTGTTGCTGTGGATAAGGACTTCTTCAACCCACAAGCCCAGCCAAGCCTGCTAAACCGCAAGCAGTACAGATTTTTCGTGTCATGTGTCCACCCTTTGTGGTTTCTGACTGAGTTGCAGTACAGATCAGTTCACCCTTGATTAAAAGCATTGTTTTCATAATGACAAACATTTTCATCTAAATGCAACTTTTCAAGCAAACAGTTCTGTCTCATTTACTGGAGCTCATTTGAAACTTGTTGATCCAGCTCGTCCCTGCAGCTCAATGGGAGGAGATCTGGAGGCTGGGGAGACCACAACATCATTCTCTAAACTTTTTGCTTTTCTTTAGACTGGATATCATTTTGCCACAATTTGGAAGAACAGTTGAAATCATTATCCTGCTGAAGAATTACATTTTGTCCACTGATGCATAAACCAGAATGAATGTGGTGTGATGTGGGAGAACTGAGTGATACTTTTCTTTTTTCGTGATTAACACAAAGTGAGTAGCAGTGCACTATAGGCAGAGCCAAATGTTTAAGCCTTTGTGGCTAAATAATGCTTTACTAAAGGCTATAAAATATTATAAACCAGTCAGTTACATTTGTTTTAAGCATTTCTAAAGTTTTCTTTTAATCAATTTTGGGGGGAAATCAGCATATCGTGTATTTATTTTTATTTTTTTAATCCAAGGGTGGTCCCAAACTTTTGTCATGTAGTATAAATGTTCAAAAACAGAAACAAAAGTGCATTTTTTATTAAATGCCGCCCATTAAGTTGCTGGAGTCTCAGCATATTTGTTTTTCTTCTGCAGGCCTGTTTGAAAAGCATTTCAGGTGGGGTCTAATAAAGCTGCTTGATATAATGCAGAAGGAGGCTATTTTAAAGAATGTAAAATAAGAAAATATCAATTTTCAATACTTAGTATTAGATTGTTTAAAACCCCTTTTAGGTCACTGCATATGGAGTTGTGTCCAAACTGCTTACATCTGTGCCAGCTGTTCCATACTCAGCTATGCAGCATGAATAAGCAGTCGCTCCGCACTAAAATCAGAAGTGTTTGCTGTTGTGGATAAGGAAGCAGTACATTTCCTCATTCTTTTTGTCATGTGTTCACCTTTGTTGTTTTTCTTTTTTACTTGAGATCAGAAAGTTCACACTTGAAAGCATTGTTTTCATAATAAACATTTTCAAAACATCATATTAGACTTTTATTAAACCCTGTCAGGCCACTGCATATGGAGTTGTATCCAAACTGCTAAAGGTTGTTGCAGCTGTTCGCTTTCCATATTTCATCCTCAGCTATAACCTTCTCTAGCAGTACTTGAGTGGTTTGTATCTGATTTATTCCAGTGTGGATCTGGGTGTGGGGCTTTGTGTCCATCACGGTCATCAGCTTACTGTCTCTGCTGGGTGTGGTGTTGGTGCCCATTCTGAAGCAGTCCTGCTTCAAGTTTCTCCTCACCTTCCTGGTGGCTCTGGCTGTGGGAACACTCAGCGGAGACGCCCTGCTCCACCTGTTGCCTCACGTGAGTACCAGACCCAACCAGACCTGTTCCATCTTTCACCATTTGTGTAGGGTAGATATGGACAAGGTATTATATTGTGATCACTTTTGCAGGTTATTAAAACCATTATTAAGCCATTAGAATTAGAATCAGACAACTTTTTTGATGTTGGAAGAAAGTGCTTTTATTACTCACAGAGACACAAAGTTAAAACGTCTAAACAAAATCAAATAAAAACTTTGCTGACAATGCTCAATATGAAATCCGCTGTTGTAAACACAAATGCTGGGGTGTAAATACTGTAGATAAGTAATGCAATAATATGACATGGTGGCGGACTGATTTGTGTTACCTCAAAATTATTTTTGGTGGTTAGTTCATTTTAGGGCTGCCACTTTAATGACTAGTTTTCTATCCATTAATTATAGAAGTAATTTCTCCAAAATAAACCTGTATAATGCATATACAGTACTGTGCAAAGATACAGAAAGACACTTTAGTGTGCTTTCTGACGGTTTGTCATCCAGAATGGATGAAGCTTTGCACAGTGAACAAACCACCTTCTTATTTTTGAATAATTTGCACTGTACCTCTTTTGCAGCATTGACAGTGACTGAAACAAAAACCGTGCAGCAGGAGTGACACAGTAATACTAAAGAAGAAAAAAACCTTAGGTATAAAGAAGCGTTTAGTAAATCAAAAGGTTATTTGATATTTATAAAAGATGCTCCTGTATAAATTATTGACATCATCGACTAATTGCGGCAGCTCTAGTTCATTTGACCACTTTGATCGCTTATGTGTAGAGCTTTTCTTGCGGGTACAGCGGATCAAAGTACTGCTCAGGTTGACACGCCCACAGTTAGGAATCAGGTGTCTGTGGCATTTGTTTTACTGGTGGGAAGGATTTCAGAATTGCTCAGCTGTTGTTATTTTTCTGTGTACCAGCCATGAGTCTGTATCTGTGTTCTGGTTTTATCTGCTAGTCTCAAGGAGGCCATGACCACAGTCATGGAGAACACAAAGGAGAAGAGGAGACAGACCTGCTCTCAGAGTTTGATGGTGTGTGGAAAGGTCTGACCGCTTTGGCTGGAATCTACCTCCTTTTCATCATTGAACACTGCATCAGCATGGTCAAACACTGCAAAGACCAAGGGGTGAGAGACTGGCCAGTAAAGAAAAACAGCTGGTGTGTAGGATGAGGATAGGTTAGGGCATAAAATGTCAATATGTTAGTAGGAAACCGACCAAGAGGCTGAAGGCCACAAATAAATGTTCTGTAAGAAGAGACATAAGTGAGACAGAAGTTGTTAGAACTGGTGCCAAACAGTATGAGTGAAGTAAAGGATAAAGCAACGAGTATTTTTAATTTCTAAGGTGTCCGTTCTTGCTTTGCTCTCTGCAGGGCAATTTCTGTAGGAGGAAAAAGAGAGGTGAAGAGGGGAAGATTGGAAGGAAGTTGTCAGACCACAAGCTGAACAGGCGATCAGATGCTGAGTGGATGCATTTGAGACCATTGACTGATGGTAAGTTGTTTTTTTTTTTTTGCCCTCCTTTAGAAAACAGCCTGGTTGCAAAGCACTATGTTCATACAGCGTAGTATAATAAAGCCTGACATTTCCAACTTGTACCACCTGGTAGTGAAATTGTTGTAATATAAAAGCAAGACCTCTGGACTTTTATCCAATCAGGCTCCCACAACGATGCTCAGCTAAATGAACTGCAGCCTTTGGATTGTCCCAGCAAGTCTGGCCTGGCCATCTCCGACACTCAGCAGTCCCAGCAGGAGACGGCAGTAACGGCCACAGAAAACGGCAGGAAGGCCAAAACAAAGAAACATGGCCACGGACACTCGCATGGCCACGGGCACTCCCATCACGGGCACTGCCACTCGGACAAGGAAATGAAGGACGCTGGGATAGCCAGCATAGCCTGGATGGTCATCATGGGGGATGGCATGCACAACTTCAGCGACGGACTAGCTATTGGTAAGACCAGCTCTGTAAAATATTGTGTTCAGGACCGCCAAACTGGTCAAAAAAGTGTAAAAGCAAGGCAATAAAATAATAAGAAGGCAGCTGTTGGTTAGGGCTTTCGGTTTGAATGCCAGTGGCACCACTGAGGCAACATCCTCATGCATTCCTTCTTCCCCCCCCCCCCCACACTGCTCCCCACACTGCTCCCCACACTGCTCCCCACACATAGGGGACAGTTTAAACAATTGCTACTTCAGTACTCTGTGATATACGGTGATGCTCAAAACTGCAAGAACTAGTAGAAAGTTACCAGAATTGGCTAGCAAGCTATTTTCAGTGTTGAAAAAAGATTTCAAAGAAAAGATCTCATGAAAAAAGAAGTTTGTGTCAAAGAAGGTCCTACTTTATAACAAATTTATATGTATTTTACTGTGATTTTTATTATATTATCTTCATTCATTAATTTATAACTTTTTATTTTAGATGCTAAGCATTTAGAAATGCATACACTAATCAAATGGTTTTACAATAGCTCTTTTTCTTTTGTAGGTGCTGCTTTTAGTGCCAACATAACAGGGGGCATCAGCACCTCTGTTGCTGTTTTCTGCCATGAGTTGCCTCATGAACTGGGTAGGTGGTTATTCCCATTTTCAGTATGTGGAGGAAGATTGAGTGGAAATGTCAGTGCTCACAGCAGACTCGAAATGCGTTTGCCTAGTTGTACAAACTTGTGTGATGGACTGCACCTACGTGTTTTGTCAGATATAATATACATTCGTTATAAGAAAGCCTCAGAAAGGTTAAGCTGGCCTTAAGGGAGGCGTCAGTCAATGAGAAACACTGTCCAGAAACCTTCCTGCGAAACCACGGTGCTGCAATATTTATCCTAGTTGTGTGAGTAATTACTTTTCATTTCCAGTGATTACACCCCATATATATTGATCGCAGACATCCGCTTGAAAACAGCAGAACTGAACCTTCCATCCAGCTCTCTTTGTGCTCCTCCTTATTTTTGAAGTTTGAATGGGAGGAAAGCAAACATTGATTGAAAGGGCTGAGTAAATGAAACAATACGGGTGCAAAAAACTAAAATATTCTTTCTAGTTTTTAGGCTTACTTGTCTAGATGTCTGCTTGTTTTTGTGGCCAGACATAAGAAAGGCCAAAAAAAGTATTGTGAGTCTGGTTATTAGTTGTTGGAATTGGTCCACATTTTCTTTCATTTTTTGTCCTATTCTGGTGTTTATATTTTCACCTCCTTCCGGGACTGATATGTCTACACTACGTCTGCATGATGTATCATCTGCTTATCATAATCAAAATATTGGTCTGTCTTCTGATCTCAAAAGAGGCTGCAATATGCAAATAAGCCTCTAACCAGTCATCGTTTTTCTGACAGGTCCAGGTGAGTTACTGGCTATTCTGATGAATCGAGGTCTTGATGCGGTGTCTTATATGGGACTGTATTCTACATTTTCCTTTGTCGTTTTCCCTGATGTTTGATTGGTTTGTGGGGTGAATCTCATCATGAATAGGTGGGACTAAGCTGCTATTGGCTGAAAAAGGAGACATGTGGAAAAATGTGGGTTTTGTGACATCACTGTTTTTTTGTGGCTTAGTTTTCATATATTTACATATTTTAAGCCTTTTTAATTCCAAGTCAGTGATATTGAAAATATTGAAAGGCATTGGAATCACAATATGTTGCAGTAAAATCACAAAATGGATATTCTGTCCATATTTTGCAGCTCTGTGAGTATTTAATCGTTAACTGGACGAGTCCCTGACAAGCAGGCTTTCCTAACCCGGGATACAGCGATGATTAGTGGTCTTTACCACCCTGGAGTGCAACTGATTAGCTGTTTTAATTGCTCTCGGCAATATGGTGGAAGAGGGAACTCAAGCAAGGGAAAGTTGCGGGTTAACGTTAAAACGGCACTGCGTCCCCCTCATTTTTTGTGAGATTGATAGGTGTGCTAGCTGTGCACTAATGTATTCAAGGCAGTAATTAGCAGGAAAGGAGGACAGGAGACTCAGCACGGGGGAATCTAGGCCATCAGCTTGACTTCTCTTGGCTCTCGATCAAGGGAGTTTCTTCTAGCGCTGGCCTGTCTGTCGCCTGGGGAGCCAGACTGAGCACCAGTTCACTGCAGACGCAATTTTAGCTCATCAACCGAAATAATGCTCTTTGGAGATGAGTGCAGTGGAACTGAGTACACACTTGTTTACCGGATTGTCCCTCAATAGGGGGTGCCCCGTATATTGTCTGCTAATCGTGAAGGTCTCTGCAATACTTATATCGCTGCAATATGCAAATGAGCTCTGGCTAATCACAGCTCCAGGTGCGTTACTGGGTGTTCTGATGAATCGAGGCCTTCATGTAATCCAACAAATGTATAATTTTTAACTATTAAATGTCAGCGATGCATGGATGGGTGGGGCTAAACTGCTGTAGTCAGAATAAGGAGATGTGTTGGTTTTGTGACAATCCAATAATATTTGAAAAGTAGTTTATTTTCCACATATGGACTGTATGGATGGAGGGTGAGTGAGTGTATAATTTAAACCTGAAAAGCGATGATATTTTAATATGTTAAAAGGCATTGCAGTTGCAGTATATAGCAGTAAAATCGCAGTACTGACATTTTGTCCATATTGTGCAGCTTTAATTATTTTTTTTGTCATAGGGTTTGATGTGCTCCTCACACTTTGCCTGTTTTTTTCCCCAGGTGACTTTGCAGTGCTCCTGAAGGCTGGTATGTCAGTGAAGCAGGCCATAGTTTATAACTTGCTTTCAGCTCTCATGGCCTACTTTGGCATGGTGATCGGAACAGCAGTGGGACAATACGCACACAATGTCACCAGCTGGATCTTCGCCGTCACCGCCGGCATGTTTCTCTATGTAGCCTTGGTGGACATGGTGAGTATTAGAGACCATTTGTATATCCTTTAAAAACAATGATAATGGAATTTCCAATGATAATTTATCTTTGAAACTGCAGGTCAGTTCAAGACTTAATCCATGTCTGAGAAAGTGGCCTATAAAGTCTTAAAATTGATTTAGGGGCATAAAAATATTTTTGAAAATATTTAGAAAACTAACAGCTTTATAAAAAAAGATATATTTACAGCATCAAAGAGACATCAAGTGGTCAGAGATATCAGTAACAGAGTAACAGACTGTGGGTTAATTTTCATCTAAGTACATTGAACACCTTGCTGCCCCCCCCCCCCACACACACACACACTGAACTGTCTACTATACACCCTGCTGCCCCCCCCACACTGAACTGTCTACTATACACCCTGCTGCCCCCCCCACACTGAACTGTCTAC
>JBBPCY010000002.1:5155578-5170034 GCA_037974405.1 Brachyalestes nurse | reverse complement strand
TTCCAGATGATCAGGTGGTGATCAGTATACTGGTGGTGCTGAATGCTGAGTGGTTGGAACTCCTTTATCTAGGCTCCGTGTATCTTTAGTCGCTTTGTAACCTGTCACAGTAAAACATTTGTTCCCATTTTTTTCATTTAATCTACTCAATATGTCCAGGATAAGACCATTTGACAGGCAGAAAAGAGTATCTTTTCACTAACAAGGTGACGACAACAAAAGGGAAATGAGGGGTGGCTCAAAACTGTGCACAGTGCTCTACAGCTAAATGTATTAGAATGTAGTAAGGCTGGATTAAATAGCTTCATTATAGTTCTGCTTGACAGTGAAGCAAGCTTGCAAACTTGTATTGATAAGTAATTGGCATTTATATCCTATTCTTCTTGGAGATCAGATTTTTTTGGGCTCTATTTAAAAGTGCTTGGATATCTTTGCAAACAGCCAAAGTTCAATCAAGCTCACATGATGTAATTCATATATTAAGGCCCACCGCAAACAGCAGCAGAGGTTAAAGAACGATACCTGCTTCATCTGCTCCTGGAGCTGGATCTTACGAGCCCAAAAGAGATGAACAAGGTGGAGGAGAGGTATGAGAAGAAAGGGAGAGAATGTAGACATGAAGAAAGAAGATGGATCACAAAATGAGGTGGAATCAGAAAGGTGCCCCAGGGCAGGAGTTGAGATGGGAACAGGTGAAGATTAAAGGGTTTATATTAAGGTTAGATTATGGGATTAGGGTCCACAGTGTGTAAATGAAAGCCAGTGCCTGTGATCATATCACGGCAGCTAGAGCGGCTCCCTCATCAAGAGGCGTTTGCGAGGATTGGAGCTGTCAATCAAACAGCAGGGAACTTTCTTTAGGTGAAAGGAGGCCCGGCATGGGTCCAAAAACTCCAGGAGATACAAGAAATACGTCTGCAGTTGGTTGCATGGCTGGTTTGTTTCAAATTAAGCCGAAAATTTCAACATCCAGCAGGATTGACATTACATTGAGAAATAGTATTTTTGCACCAACAAGGTGATTCAAAGCTAAATATAAAGAAATGAGGGGGTGGGATGGTACTGTACATCTTAATGTATTATCATTCAAGTAAAGCTGAATGAATTACCTTTATAAGAGTTATAACAGTAACGCAAGCTTGCAAACCCAGTTCTGTACTTGTAGGAGATCAGAATTCAAAAGTGCATGAATATTTCTATACGGCAGTATAAAAACATGAAGTACAGTGAAATTTAAATATGTTAAACATGCAACATGGTAATGTTACTAAGTGTGAAGTAAAATGGTCTGAGTTACTGCAGGATTAATCATGGGAGGGGAGTTTGCATAAACCTACATAAATAAATTCATACATATTTATGCTACAGTGCAGCTTCTGGGTGAAACATTTCTGTACTGGGCGATTTCCTTCAAAACAGCATTTTATTTTTAATTACCTTAAACATAGTAGTAACATCTGCTCAGTGTAAAATATGTAAAATGGAGTGTATAATTCAAATTATTATGTTAAGACAAATGAATTACATACGTATGTTGCCTAAAAGCGACATTGTAGAACACTTCTGCAGCCAACTGGGTAATAAGTTAGGCAATCAGACTTTAAATATATTTTAAATATACACTATAGTAATGTCTAGAAGTTCATTCCTGCCAACTGAAAAAAGAACGTATTTCATGCCCACTGGCTGGAACATGCCAACCACATGAGAACTTACTGAAAACAATTATTATCTCACTGCTGGTTCCCAATACTCAAGCCAATATTGTATTTTTGCCTGATCTCTCAAACAACAACCTCAAATCCAAATACATGTTTAAGTAGTTTGGTCCCTTAAGTATCCTCTAAAGGCTCTTTTTCATAGGTGTACCTAAACTACACTGGGATGGTACAGAACTTACAGCATGGTTTGATTTTGCAGATTATGCATTACAGAAAACTCCCACAGAAATGTGACCATGCGATTAATCGTGATTTAAAAAATGTAATGTCTGCCCAGCATTAATATATACATACACAAACTTATTTATTTGTACTTATATAATCTTTGTATAGTGTAAGTTTATTTTATACTGTTGTGTTGTATAGCTTTTATTCTATTGGTTGTGCTGCTTCTACTTTCTGCAAATACAAATCTCCCACCTGTGGCACTAATAAATGATTATCTTATCTTAAACTTATCTTCAGCCCCGAACAGAGAGTAGTGCTTGTACTTTGTCAACTTCTCAGTTGTTAGGCCTCTTTCCATGTAGTGATGACAACAGTTTGACAAATCAAAAAGCAGTGATGTAGTCAGCTTGGCTGCGGCCTGCATTCAGCCCTGCCATCAAGCAGCTCGGGTTTGAGTCCATTTATTTGCAATGAAAAAAAAATTGTTTGTTATTTTGCTATGATGTTCTGACCTTGATGGCCTTCTGGATGTTGATGCAGGAGTCCCGGACGGTCTGCAGGAGCTTATTGAAGCGTCCCATCTCCTGCACCAGCACAGTGTTCATGCTCTGGTTGTAGCTGGTGGGGAACTTGCGCGTTGCCGCCTCGGTGTCAAAGTCTCGAGGCAGCTTACCCAAAATGTCTGCAGCCACCTCGTACACCATTTCATCTGATGATTTCGCGTCACCTCCTGATGTGCGAGACTGGCAGAGATATTGAGAAGCAGATGTCCTTTTAATATCAGAGTGTGAAACAGGCTGTTCAGTCATACACACTAAATAGCTACAAATAAGCATATTAATCATTTACTGCAAAATTTTTAAAAGCTTTATTGCAAGACTACACTACACTACCACAAAACAAAAGTTTTAGCACACAACAAGATTTTCCACATTTGCATGTTACTCACTGAATATTTTCTAAACGTACACTCACTATTCTTTGCAAGACGATGAGACGCACCTGAACAGAATGAGCCTCCGTTGCTCAGTGTCTGATTGCCTTGCTCACCGACGTGCCCAAACAAACAACCCAGCATGAGGACGAGGGGGCGTGGTGGACCAGGCTCGGACGCCACTGCTTTTTTCGTGCCAATTTATAATTTTTCATGCATTTTAGTGCTAAATATAATTAACTAATTTTGTAATAAATATTAATGTAAATTCAGCTACATTTCCATATAAAATATAATGGTATACTTTTGTTGAAAAAAAAAAAACAGCGTTTTTTATTTTATTCTTCTTAAAGCCCTGTATTTTTATTACTGTAAAAAAGAATGTTTTACTGTATTTATACCAAAGAAAATGCACTTGCATGAATTACAGTACAGTCTATACAGGGGTAACATCGGAATTTCAGTATACAGTATGTATACGGGTTTACCTTTATATTTTCTTTATGGGCAATGTACTAAACAGAGTTTAAAAGGAAATTAAAGTGTTTGGGGAGCATATCTGGGTGCATATTTAGGGTTTACACTATAACAATATATTTTTATCACAAATTCACATTTTTTCTCTATATGTTTACTGTATACACAAATAGTGGGGTATATATATATACCATAATTACATAATTACAGTTGAGTGAATTACTAGTAACACAAATAGCAGTTAAGAGTCTGTTATTGTATGTAATAGAGATTGTAGTAGTAGTAGATCAGTAATACTGACATACGATATTTAACATGATAAAACTATTGCACATTATTATAAAATAATGATAAACAGAATGATAATTATTTAAACCTAATAGATTTTTCACAACAAAGTAGCATCACGGAGAAGCGGACGGTAGAGTTATCCTTAACAGTGGCGCTTTTGCTTGTTCTCAGAATGTTCTGCATCTCACAAAGTGTTTCTTAGATGTCAAGTTTCTTAGTATTTTAAATTATGTGTTTCCCTGAAAGTTGGCAACCAACATTGGTCTGTTTCACTGCTGTGGCCAAATATGGCCACTGGCAGTGTCAGAACATTCTATTGGTGCTACAGTATAAAATCTAGAAGATACAGTTTGCTGTCGTCTACCATCTGATGTAAATGTGATGTAAGAAATGAGACAGCTGAGAACTGACAAACACAGTTGATAGCCAACAATCAGTGTAACTGAAACTGGTGAAGTTTGAAATTTTTGATCACATTAACCATCATGTTATGTTCAATTTACTAATATCCTTTGTGTTTCTGTTCAATTTAACCTGCAAATTAAACCTCCAGGAAATGACTGACATTGAAAAAGGTCGTAAAAAGTCGTAAACAGAGGGTTAAAATTCGTTCCTTTGATTGACTGATTGACTGACTGACTGATTGTTTGATGGCATTTTCCATACTGTTACAACTTTTTCAGATTTGGGGTTGTATGTTGTGTTTGATTTTATCGGTTATCTGAATATTGACCCATGGATTCTAGTTTACACAGATGAATGCTTTATTCAGGGCATGGAGGAACTATAATTTGTCCCCTTGCTGGTGTTGTGACTCAAATGCCAAGATTATTCACTAGGCTTTTCCAGTAATTATCTGGGAAATCAAACCTGAGTGAGCAGGATGCTGTCGAACAGGAGCTGGGTCTCCACCTGGTCCTTAGTGATGTCAGCATTGGCGTTCATGCCGAAGATTTCAGGTGATGGATACAGCGGGAGTGACTTGGTGTACTCAATATAGCTGTTGTGCTGCAAAAACCAAAAACAACAAAAAAAAACCCCAGACATTTCTTGATGCGCCGCCACAAGTCCGGAAAGCACGGGCACTAAATAACAGCACACACTTAAAACACGAAACCCCTGAGATTGCTGACATTTATAATAATGACTATGCAAATGAACTCTCATGAATAAAAGATTCTGCAAGAAAATGGCAAATAAAATTGAGTGTGGATTATACATGCACTCACAAATAAATTAGATGGTGGCACTGCTGACATCCCACCATGCTCAGTTATTGAACTTAGAACATAATGGTTTTCAAAATTTAAATGTGGGGAAGGGAGGCAAGTACATCACAAATTACACATTTTGCTTATTATAGGTCAGTTACATTTCTCAGTTGGGTAAAATAAATATCATTAAGTCATGATTTGAAGGTCAAATCTCCTACTTCTCCTTCAGGTGGTGAGTAGTACATGCCGCTGGGGTCAAACTTGTATTGGGGGTCTGTGATGATGTTTGGCGTATAGAAGATGGAGAGGATGGTTCTGAGGGTCCTGCGGTCCCAGTCGTCTGTCACCCGGCCTCCGTAGTTGCACTCGCCTGTCATGTAGCGGAGAGCATCAAACGGCACTTCCTGAAACCAGGAAAAGTTTATATGTGTTTATTTATATTTGCAGTCATGCTTTTCCTCCTTTAGCTCCACTAAATACAGTGATGGGCTATAAAAAGATTAGGCTTAGAAGCTAAATATGACGATTTTATTTTCCAAATTATTGTCAACAGAACATATGGAAACTATTTTGCATCAAACCTGGTTTAAACCCCTGATTAGAATACACATTTGGATTTAAAGTGTGTTATCTCAAGTATTTAGACAAAAACACAACCAACCTGTACAGTATTATTGTACACAGAGTGCCCTTTTCATTATTCATGCTGGTAGTAGGTGTCGGCTGGTTCAGTACACTTTCGGGGGTGGGGGGGTTCGCGTGGGTGTAGGTTTGGGGTGCAGGTTATATCTGAAAAGGTGGTTTCGGGAACGCTGGGACTGTGACATTTCCTTCTGAAATTTCCCTTGCTAATGCCATGAACCGAGCAGTGTGCTGCGAAGGAAATGTCAGCACGTTTTTTTTTCTGTGAGTTTCTTGATCAGTTTATGTAGAGTGCTTGTTGTGAAGGGGATTGTGAGAGGAGTGTGGAGGCACCTCTGAAGTTGGGAAAATGTCAAGGGTGTCTCTCTCTCTCCCCTTTTTGTGGGGGCTTATGAAAGGAGCAGTAGCGTGTGTGGAAATGAAGTCAGAGACGTGTAAAGGTTGTGTTAAAAGCACAAAAGTCTTGAGCCACCCCTCAATTCCTAATATTTTACCTTCAAAGATCCAGACTTTTTTGTATTTTAATGTAGTCTTGATGAATAGTTCTCCAGGCGTCCAGAAGGACATTCAAACATTTGCATTTTCAGTCCAGTCCCTGAACCTGACCAGTTTCAGAGGAATGTTTTTTCCTGTTGAAACACACAGTGACCTACGTACAAAGCACATCTAACTGAGGTCCTGAACCAGTAAAGAAACAGGGGCAGATGATTCCAGATGATCAGGCAGTGATCAGTATACTGGTGGTGCTCAATGCTGACTAGTTGGAACACCTTTGTTACGTCTCCCTAGCGGCCACCAGAGGTCGCTATTTGTTTTCATTTCGTTTCACGTTTTCTGTTTGGGACTTTTATTCTGTGATTATGTTCAAGTGTGTTTAATTTCAGTTCAGTGATTGTGTTTGTTTATTGGTGGTTGGGATTTGTGTTTTGTATTTAAGGGGGTTGTGTTTCATGTTTCTTTGTGGGTTCACTGTCGTTATAGTCCTGATTGTGTCATTAGTCTTTTTGAGACCTTTTTTAATCGTATTGGCCCTCGAGCCTGTTTCTGTTTGTGTTTCTGTTAAATAAACAAAGAAAGCAAGGAATGGAAGTTTGTCTGTGTGCCTCCTGCTACAAAGCAACACCGTCAGACGTGACAACCTTTGTCTAAGCACCTTGTATCTTTAGGGACTTTGCAGCCTGTCGCAGCAAAACATTTGTTTTTTTAATCAACATTTCTTTCACTTAATCTATTCAATATGACAAAGATGAGACAGTCTGAAAAGGTAAACATTTTTGCAACAACAAGGTGATTCAAAGCAAAATATAAAGAAATGAGGGGTGGCTCGATACAGTACAGAGTGGCTGGACAACTGTGGGTAAGGAGTGGTTGATATACTTATGCATGGAGGAGTAGAAATAGATTGGGTGTTTGAAAGTGTGCATCTGTTCTTACTTCATACTGGTCCAGAAACATGTGCAGCTGCTGTACAGAAATGCGCAGGTCGGTTTCGTTGAACTCGTAAGGAATGTTCCAACCCAGGGGGCCAAACTTCCTCCTCTCTTGGGTCAGGGCGTGGAAGAAACAAAGGCCATACAGCAGCTTCTTGAAGGCAGCCTGAAATGTATACGCAAACGTGCTGCTTATCAAATATTTGAAAGAAACCCTGCCTACTTTTGATCATTTAAGTACTGTTTCAGAATCAGACAACTTTATTGATCTTGGAGGAAACTGCTTATGTCACGACTAAACTGTCACACACAGAGACATAATGACAAGAATAACATAAAATGAAGTATAAGTCAAAATTAAATTCTCCAAAAATACAGTAAACCCTCGACAATCATGGGGGATACATTCCAAGAGCACCCACGTATAGTGAAAAACTGCCTAAAAATGCCTATATGTATAGTGTAAACCCAAAATATGCCCCCAAATATGCTCCCAAAACACTTTAATTTCATTTCAGCTTAATCCATTATCCTTAAAGAAAATGTAATGGTAAACCTGTCTTTGTACTGTACAGTGTACACTGAACAGCTGTCTCCCACCATGCTAGAATGTAAATACTGATGTTACTCCTGTATAGACTGTATGTAATTCATGCAAGCACATTTTCTTTGGTATAAGCAGGGTAAATACAGTAATAAATACATTTAATTTACAGTAATAAAAATACAGGGCTTTAAGAAGAACAAAAGAAAAACCATGACAACACTCGAGATGCTTCATGGGGGAAATTCTGCACTGCAGGAAGATGCATCACAGGGCAGCAGCCAATCAGCAGCAAGGAGAAATAAATAAAGTTCTCGGATTGGCTACTTTCAAACTTTCAGGTTTACTGTACTCAGAAAATGCTTACTACTAAATACACTATGCGATAAAACACACTGTTACTTTCCACTTAAGTTTTGTCTAAATGTTGACAAAGTTTCTTTTTTAAACTATAGTCAAAAGAACATATGGAATTAAATTTGTCCCAAACCTGGTTTAAACCCCTGAAAGGTTTGAGAGCAGATGAGTGCTGACATCACGAAAAGTCTTTGGAAATATTCCTACCACAGGGCTTTTGTCAGTTTTTGTAAGTTGTTACTTTGGTTTGTCAGTGCTCGCAAAGAAAAACAATTGTCTATTAAACAGAGTAAGTGCAAACCAAAACCGTTGCTCATGCTACTATTCTATTAACTGGTTTTGTGGTGATGCAAAGTCAAATTCTAGACTGTCCTTTAACTTTAAATGCACCTGCTAACTGTTTCATCATTGAAGAGCTCGTTAAATACCTAACACTCATGTGGTGATCCACATTATAATTATAATTATAGTAGCAGGCTTTTTGTGACTCAGTAGTGCTGAATAAAAAATTGAATTTTTTGGCTAGTAAAGGAACTTAAATTGTGAACATGCTGTAAATGTACTTGTTAGCAAAGAACATTGAGTGTATTTTAGAAAATATTACGTGAGTGACAAGCAAATATATTTAAACTAACTAGTTTGGAGCTGCTGTTGAAGAACTCAGGGTCTGAGATGGGATCCATGTAGAGGGAGCCGATGATATTGGACCGCAAGCCTTTAGGAGCCTCGTTGGTCATTTTGACACCGTTCTGCAGGACGACCACTGGGAAGTTGGGCGAGGGGTAACTGGTGAGCCACAGACGGAAGTCGGGGTGAGTGGTGTCTGGATTCAGCTCCTGGACAGAATCAAATTGTAACATGTTTGACAGAAGGTTCAGGATTGAGAAATTAGGAAATAGTTCTTTTACACCACAATTATTAGCACCCCTGATGTTAATACTGTGTACAACCCCCTTTTGCCAACAAAACAGCACCTAATCTTCTCCCATAATGTTTCACAAGATGGGAGAATACAGAAAGAGGGATCTTCGACCATTCCTCTTTGCACAATCTCTCTAAATCACCCAGTGACCTGGGTCCTCTCCTCTGTACTCAATGGGGTTGGGGTCTGGGGACTGAGATGGCCATGGGAGGAGCTTGATTCTGTGTCTGGTGAACTTGCGTCCTCGTCCAGGTTGTTCCAGTTGTTATAAACTTCTTAATGGACAGATATGGACAGGTGCAGGCGAGTGACTATTTTCCTGTAGCCATTGCCTGACTTTTGAAGGTCGACACACATCTGCCTTACTTGAATGTAATTAACCTATATTATAATTAACCTATATATTTCTATATATAGGTTAATTATAGTTCATCCCCCCTTTTGTACCCTCATTGTTAATTTGTCTGAGTGTGTTGCTGTTGTGCTCCAGGAGGACGATATTTCGTCTCACTGTGTACTTAATGTATATGGCTGGGATGGCAATAAAGCTCTACTTGACTTTACTTGACTTGATGTAATACTACATAGCAAATAACTTTAGTCCTGAATTCCAATATATGATATATTTAAGGGCTCATTTACATTTGGCAACTTTCTTTGAAATCAGTGTAGTATAGGTCAGTCTTGCCTTATGGCGGTATTTAAACAATATATTGTACAGCTCTTCCGAAACTTCTTTTTCTGGTGCACAAGTTACTAATCCTCAGCAGAGTCTTTCTTCTTTTTCTTCTTCTTATCTTCCCTTTCTTCTTTTTATCCATTCATCTCCCTTCCAATCTCTCTCAACTGCCCTCGCTTTCTCCAAGCATTCGGGCAGCTCTGAGCGCTGCGTGGTCGTGATAACTGTGGCAGCTTGATAACCTAACGGCCTTTAGAGAGCCAGATTGGTGCAGACACATAAAGGTGATCTAACCCCTCTACAGCATTCCTCCAACAGGCCCTTTAGCATGCAGGTCTCGGAGCTTATCTCCACTGGAAAGGCCACACCCTGCTCAGGCCGGGAGGAAAGAATGCAGGTCTTTTGTAGATCATTCCGAAACTTGGGAAAAGTTCAAGCAAAAGCCAGACCATGCTCTTTCTGTTCGATTTCTCTCCAGCCTCAATTTGGCCTGGTTAAACTTTTTCACAGCTCCATTCTTCGTTGCTTTTAATCAGTGACATTCCAGTCTAAAGAAAGTCGCCGTCTTCCACACTTCCACAGTGATATGGACTTTTCTTAGTGATTGCTTTGTTCATCTGTGTCAGGAATGACTAAACACACAGTGTCTTTTCATGCTGTAGAGCTAAACATAATAGTACCGATTCCATTAAGCATTGTTTACTGTAATTAGGTCATTTCTCTTCAAGACGTTTTCCTCTATACTGAAAGTGCTTCTGCTTTAGTAGTTTCTTTCCACATGTTTCCCACTTCATTTAGGCCTACAATGCAAAATCATATGCATTACAGTTTGTAACATTTCACTCTTTCAAGTGAAGAACTATTTCTATGAAGCATCAAAATGTATTTGTTTGTTAATGGTGCCCCCTTGTGGAGGACATTAGGCTGCCAAACGTGAACGAGTTCTATGAGGTGATTCACACACATAGGTGTACAGAAACCGTATCTAAACTGTACCTAAACCGTACTGCAATGGAACGGAATTGCCCTACTCAGTTCTCTCCCCACAATTTATGGGGAAAGAATTGCATGGAGTGCCTGAAGTTGAAAAGCTTTTCTGTCATGTTCTGTTACTTTAATCTGTTATTTTTCTATAGCGTTATTTTTTTTTTTTTTTTACATTTTTCTTGGCATTGTTTAACCATGCAGTGAAAACCTATCAAAGCACAGGCATGGCTCAGGTATGGGTCACTTCATTTGTAATGGAAAAACATTTGTTCACAGTACCACATGGTGCCTTGTGCTAGTGGAAAAGCACCTTAAGAAGAACCTTAAATTAGCATGGAGGAGTGGTTCTGGAGAAGTCTAGTTATAGTCACAATATGCTCTTGTTTATGAACTTCTTCAGAACTCCCTGATTGGCATTAAGTAAGAGGAAGGGGCAACATTTGAGATTGAAACTAAAAACTGGAAGAGAGCAGATGTCCAGGAGGACGGCTGATGACTACTGGTATGGAACCTTCACATTATCCATTGTCCTTAAAATTTCACAAAAACGGTTCTTTCAAGAACTAACTAAAGACTCATTAGCGAACAAAAAGTCATTCTTCCATAGCATCGCTGAAAGCTAGCCTGAGGTCTCAAGGGCAGGATGGCTGTATTTGAAAACTGCTATGCCACCAAAGGCTGCTCTAATCAAAAGGATTCTTAGAATACACCCAGGAAATGTAGCCCACAGTCTGGCGATGTTGAAGGATGTTACCGAAGTTCATTCACAGTTTTCCGTTGTCCGTAATCTTTTGTGCACACGTCAGACTCAAGAAGAGCTCAGGAGAAGTGCTGGCTGATGAAACTGCACATTGTTTAAAGAGCCCAGTAAAATGTACCATAAAATAAACAGCAGAGCAGTTTTTCTTAAGCTGCCTGAAAACTGAAGGTAGAGTGTGAAATTAACCTCTCCTCAACCTGCCCTCCTCAGTTTTTAGCATGCAGGAGAGTATTTAACTAGAAACACATGAATGTTTTGCCTGTCGCATTACATCATTCACATCATTGTTTGTCTTGCCAGCTTATAATCATTATTTTCTCTGTTCTAGTGACATGACAAAGTGGGCCTTCAAACTCAATGGTTCTACGTTTAATAATAACTGGGCAATTACTGTTTATTTAAAATGTGGAAGTAAACAGCCTGCTTCTACAGTCTCCAAATAAGACAGGTGCCAAAACCAAGGGATGGAACAATATAATTATATAATATAATCAAACTGAATCACAGCATATCAGACTGCAGCGCATCATGACCTACATGTTTGCTTGAGGATAGTGTGTTATCTTTATCTTGCCTAAAGTGTTGAATGTTGTGCTAAAAATCACCTTGTTCTTGGTAAATACTATTTTTGCCTGTCACACTGTTTTATCTTTGTCATATGGAGTAAATTAAATGAAAGAAATTTTAACAAATGTTTTACTGTGACAGGCTGCAAAGTGCCAAAAGATTCAAGGAGCCTAGATAAAGGAGTTCCAACCACTCAGCATTCAGCACCACCAGTATACTGATCACCACCTGATCATCCGGAATCATCTGCACCTGTTTCTTCACTGGTTCAAGAATGAAGTTAGATGTGCTTTGTTGTGCTTGAATGATTCATACGTAGGTCACTGTGTGGCTTAACAAACAAAAAACATTAAACTTATAGGAAAGTCTGGCTCTTTGAAAGCAAAATATAAAGAAATGTGGGTTGGCATAAGCCAGTATTTTCAGAAAATCCATATTTATTGCTGTATCAAAAAAACTGAGATGCCACTGTGTCATCTTGAAACCTGAATTTTTGAATCATTACACTCATTACACTATATATAAATTATAGTTGATTTTTGGTGGTCTAAGGAAATCCAACAGGTTTAGAAAAATCTAGTAGTATAATAACAGGTGACATGATGTTAAAGGGCTTTCCAGTACATTATAACTATTAAAATGCACTCAAAAAACGTTCATACTGTGTCATCCTTGACTCTCACTAGACAGGCGTTTCCTGACGGATGCCATAGCCCCACTCTGCTGTTTCCACTCTGCAAAAGACCCCCATGGCTGTTAAAGAGCTGGCACAGCAAAGTGAAGAGAGGACGAGCCAATAAGGCAAATCCACTTGAACGTTAGAAGAAAGACTGAATGAATCTGTGAAAACTTACACTGAGGCACGCTAAGCTAAATCAGACCAGAGAGACACAAAAGGGTATTAAATTAAAAGCACTGCATCTCTGAGTGGAAAGTGCAAGCTGCAGTGATAAGTCTGACCAATGGGAGGAGCACATGGACAACAGCTGACAACATCAGGTCAGTACAGTGATCACATTTGCATACATTTTATTCTGTTTTAGTTCACTCGACCATGTAGTTGTTCAAGTTCAGAATGCAGATATTCAATGCGTCTTTAAATATCATCCATTTAAGGTCCATGTGGGACCAAAACTGTAGACTGGAGCAACTATTTTTACTGGGCCTCCCAAAAAAGTGTGATGGAGTCTAAGGAATCTTTTATAGGATGAAAGAATGCTCTTGTGTTCTTCAAAGAACACCAAGAAGCCATATCTAAGGTCCAGCCTGCAGCGATTAGGATAACAGCTGTCCCACCTCGCATGTCCTTATTCCAGTCCTTCATCAATTCCACTTCAAAATGCATCAAAACAACTTGAGCTTACTGTCTCACACTGTTATGTTAGAAGATTCCAACAGAACATGAGCAAGGGTTCCAGGAGGGCGCCAAAATATTTACACACTCTATTATCCGAGTGTGGGAGATTAGCGCGGAGCTAAATAAGCAAATCGTTTTTAGGGTTCAACACCCAAAGTGCCAGGCAACGGACACAACCTCTGGTCAGTCGCTTGGAACGCGATGCACAAACAGTGGACTCGAACGCTTCCAGAAAAGTTCATGATCTCAAAGTTTGGCAATGCTGAGACTTCCGAGAGCTGGAGGCCAATTTACAAGCAAAAAAAAACAAATCCAGAACCGAATTCCTGGTATGAAAGGTCACCAAGAACAAGATGTACTTTATGAGATAGGGGTTGTGGGTGAGGGTTGAAAAAATCAACTGGACATGCATTCAGTACTCAGAGACAGTCGCCGGTGGCCACTTATGGTTTTATTCTGCCATCCTTAAAGAACAAATACTTTAAACATTACATAAACGCCCCAAAATATACAACATCTTCACTATGGCATTGTTTCATCTTTATTGACAATCATCATCATCATTCCTGGAAAAAAAAAAAAAAACGTCCAGTCTTACGCAGTGCTCTCGTTCGGTTGCAGAAATCAATAATCTTGCATAACTGTTTATCCGTTCAGGAGGTCAGTACTGGTAACGGGACTAATGATTCATTGAGAAGGCCGGTCCTTTAGCTTATTCCTTATGGTCACATATCAATAGCAGTCTATTTCGCAATGATCTTTGAATAAAAAATAAACAATTTATACATGTACTATATGAAGTTTATAAAACAGACAACCTTAAAAATATATCTTATGGCGATCAGATAGCACCATCCAGTGCTATGGAAATGAGGAGTTTGTTGTCTTTGAAACCACAGATAAAACTGGTTTAAAATGTACATCAGATAAACACAGCCTTATAAAAGAGGTGACTCTGTCCTCCACTCGTCTTTCCTCCCCCTTTTACTCATCCTGTCATCAGGCAGGTTCTGCAGCAGAACTGGCGGAAGAGCTTCTTCTCACACAGGCGGTTGGACTTCACCATCTCACAGAACACCTCATCCGCTGAGAGAGAGAGAGGGAGAGGGAGAGAGGGAGAGAGAGAGTTTGAGTTTTAACAAAACACTTTACTCATGTCATACTCAGTCAACAGCAAGACAAACCAGGCAACATGTCACAACATAAATTGAAAAAAAGAAAACACTGAAAAAGTAACAATGAGAGACAGAGAGAAAGAGAGGGAGAGAGAGACAGGGAGAGGGAGAGAGAGAGGGAGAGAGAGAGAGAGAGAGAGAGAGGGAGAGAGACAGAGAGAAAGAGAGGGAGAGAGAGAAAGAGAGAGGGAGAGAGAGAGGGAGAGAGAGGGAGAGAGGGAGAGAGAGAGA
>JBBPCY010000002.1:5130751-5155478 GCA_037974405.1 Brachyalestes nurse | reverse complement strand
TCTTCATGCGCCTTATACCTTGGATGACCCTTCATATCATCTATATGGTCCCGCCCACATGGCCACGCCCACTTCCCGGCAATATTCACTGCCATTGTAACATGCCCATTTCTCATTTTGCCTATATCTCCTAAACCATATGGGATACGCCGTAGCTTGGACCCCGTTCATAACCACTTGCGGTTCTAGTTAATACTTGGAAGCATACATTTTCTGTTTAGATGTTAGAAATTTCAATAACTGTTTTATTGACACTTTTTCACACTTTCCTAGGTCTTTCAGAAATTGGCTTTTGAGCATAATGTGGACTTGGTTTGGAAGCTTCTTCTGTGTGCCAAGGTCAGCATGAACCAGAGGAAGTTGTTCGCGCATTTTTCCTTTGTGACATCAATAAAAGATGAGACCACTGTATTTTTGTACTTTTTTCCTCTTGTTTCTCCTAGATCTCCCTTGTGCTTGATGTGCACACACATGAAACTGTAATCTGACTATTTTCAGCGTGTGCCCTGCCGTGAAATTATGATTTTTAAGCAATGATTATTGTGTGGTCACATAACAGAACATACATAACAGAAATGTTTTTAGCTCTGATACAGTAGAATAAATGGAATACACAAAGGTAATTTGTGTATTCCACTTATTCTACTGTATCACATGCTTTACAGGAATAGAATACAACTATTAGTTAATTAATTATATAAAATAAAATTAATTAAAAATGTATAAATAATATATAAAAAAATATAAAGTAAAAATTAATTTTTCACCATTAGCTGTCCAGATCCTGCAGATCTAAAAGAGCTTCCAGGTTTATATGCATTAATGCCTATCTGAGATGGGGCCCAAACCATTGAGTGACTTGTACATGATGAGCAATGCTTTAATATCAATTCTGTACCAAAATGGGAGCTAGTGCAAGGACCCAAGAATTGAAGTGGTGTGTCATTTGATTTTGGTTAGAACTCTTACTGCTTTTTGAATGAGCTGGAGCTGTCTAATGCACTGCCAGAAATAAAGTCATGGACAAGTTTGTCTAAGTCTTGTTGGACATAAAATCTCCAACTTTAGTTATGTTTAAGGTGCCAAAATGCTGAGTTTGTTATAGCTTTAAAATGGTCACTAAAACTCCGTCCGTGATCATACGAAGATTTCAGGTGGGCACTGAGAATTATGTCTGTTGGTTGACATGAGTTTAATTCACTACTTAAATAACTGGAGTTTTGTTTAATATTTTTCATGTTATTTTAAAAAAAAGATGCAAATTTATTGCATTACATAACTGTAAGAAACTGAGGATAACCGCAACTGTCCAATTCAAGGTTGGAACTGTGGAGACTGAAAATGTCATGGACAATCTAAAGCTTAGTTTGCTCCCAGATGCCCTCTGCTTTTCTGCATTCTGTCTTCTAATTTGTTGCTGTTAGAAATGTATCCATAATGCTTTCTGCTTGCTAGAAATTGTTCTGACCTTGAAGGGTGGTATAGCTTCAAGGACCGTGAGCATTGATTAAGACATTCATCTACGGACTCCGCTGATACGCTTGGAGTCATGGATATGGCTTTCATAAAGACAGCACTGGTATCTTTACTAATATACCATTTTTGACTATAGCTAACTTGGATAATGGAAACTAATGCATCAATAAAAATTAAATTCAATTAAATTCAATTTTTATTTATATAGCTATGAGCAATGGTCATTGTCACAAAGCAGCTTCACAAATGAGAGAAATTGTGTGTATGAGTGTGTGTGAATGAAATGTCTGATGAGCAAGCCAAGGGTGACGGCGACAGTGGCAAGGAAAAACTCCCCAAGATGGAAATGGGAAGAAACCTTGAGAGGAACCAGACTTTCAAGCTCTGGTTGTTGGTTTCCTGCCTCCTCAGGCTAGTTGCTTTTAGGAAAATGCAGATTAACACATTGCTTCTCTGGATTACGTTTGCATCGAGTTTATTTTTCAAAATCCAGCCAGTGACATCAATACTCCAACACTCAGTAGCAGAACTTTTCCAACTTTTCCGATTCCAACATTCTGAGCCACCACTGACACCGCACTCTCACCTGGATCATTTTTGGCAGAAATATACAATACCAGTCAGAAGTTTTTCACACCACCGGTTTTTACCACTTATCCATTTATTTCATAAACTTCATTCTTGTAACAACAAGAAAGTTGTTGCGTGAACAACTATGAATGAATATATGTCAAATAAAACAAACAGCCTTTTTTAAGATGAAAGAATCGGCAACACTGTATGTCTGGCATCCTATTAACTGGTTGTGTGGTGATGCAGAGTCAAATTCTAGACAAATTCTTGCAAATATTCCTACCAAAGGGCTTTTGTCAGTTTTTATCAGTTATTACTTTGGTTTGTCAATGTTTGCAAAGGAAAATGGCAAGATTTGAACAGCTCCTCTTTAATTAAGCAACTGCAAACCAAAAGTGTTGCTCATGCTACTATTCTATTAACTGGTTGTGTGGTGATGCAAAGTCAAATTCTAGACTGTTCTTTAAATGCACTAGTTTCATCACTTAATAGCTTGTTAAATATCTAACACTTATCTGTGATCCACTTTATGAATATCATTATATTAGGTGTTTTTTTGTAGGTCAGTACTGAGAAAAAAAAAGACATTTTCTGGCTAACAAAGGAACTCCATTTGTGAACATACTGTAAATGTATTTGTTAGCAAAATATATAGAGTGTATATTCAGTAAATATTAAATGGGTTTAAAAGGGTTTAAATGGGTTTAAAAGATTTAATGTAGAAAATCTCAGTGTGTGCCAAAATGTTTGACTGGTAGTGTATACACACAGACTCCTACCAAACCTGAATACCATCAACCTTGCTGTCCAAATATGAAAAATATATTTATTTCCATTTTATGGGACCTGTAAATGTCTAATGTTACTTGTTTTAATTGTTGATCTATCAATTTTCACTCTAAAACTGATTTTTTAAATTCTGTACTATTCAGGATCCAGTATTGTTGTTTAAATAACACTTTATCAAAGCACTGCACTAACAACGATGGCTGTGTGGCAAGGTGATAAATGCTTGTCTTTGTAATTTGAGTTGCTGTTTTCCAAATAATATCAGGTCAAATATCTGCTGTCGTAAAATTGTGAATGAAGAATGGGGTAAAGCAGGGCTCATTATTTCTGGACCTAGAGGACCAGAGTCGAGCAGAGTCTGCTAATTTCCCTGCTCAAATAGACCAACTACACCTGGCAATTAACGGCTGAGTGGAGTGTTTGTGAAATGACCATCCCTGGGGTAGAAAGTGGCTGACAAATTGTGCACCACCACAGATTGGCTACAGTGTGGAAGTGTGCACACATACACCTACACTACACGGCTATTTATTTACAGAATACTGACAGTATTCAATGTCGACTCCTACACTTCATCATTTCAAGCAGTCTACCACTTTGGACATTTTCATTGTGTGCACTATGTTCTCCACATTGGATAAAAGATCATTTAGGCCCATGGTAAGGCACAGAAACACACAGGGGAGTAGAAAATGAAAACGAAAACAACTTTGGATGCATAGGAGGATGAGAAGGGAATAAAATGCAAACACACATGGACCCTATTTAAGCCTCAGAGCGCGAGCAGCACGGAGCTGGGCCGGAAGCGCAACAAATGGTAAATTGTCGTCAAAACAACTCCTTATATGGAAGTTTGTGTTGATGCTCGCGGTGACAGACGTCATGCTGAGCTTTGTTTGGTGCTCCTATGTCACGTAGAACCAAAGTTACTGTGGTTTAAAAACATGTAATAATAATAACCGTTACTGGGGTTTTCAAAATACCGTCACACACAAATGCCCACAAAAAACAAAAATACTCAAATTTCTATGTTTTTTTATTTTAGAAACAAAGAGGAAAAACATGAGATCTTTGAACCCGTAAGAACTTTCAGGACAGACGAGAAAAGAAAATGCACTAGGATTATCCAGAGACAGAGGAAGGATTACAGGTGACCAACACATCTATGTAAAGAGGGGTATAAATACATACTGGTAATACCTCAGAACACAGGAGAATAAACGAGCAAGTGTGGGTATAGAGTGGTAAGGCAGGAGAGGGGTGGAGTGTGAGAAGACAACAGAAAGCATGTGGGGGAGAGCGGGTCAAAATCCAGAACCACATGTTAAACATAAACAAGATGTAACAGAGGAGAAAAAACAGAACATGGAAAAAACATTAAATTGAAATTGTCCACCCAGACGCATCTTAAGAACAGAAGCTTGTATTAGTGAGATTAATATATGAAGAGCTCTTTTCCAAAACACGATAAACGCCAAATAAAAAAAAAAAGCTTGCCATGCCATTCTGCTGTGTACTGAACATACTCGCTACTCCATCAGCGTTTCATGCCACAGCACTGTATTTCCTTGTTTAAAATAGACTGTATATTGCAGTTCTTTCCCAAACTGCAATAAGTGCTAGACCTGTTTTTTGGCAAAATGCGACAAAACACCACTTGACCAATCAGAGTTCGGCCAGAGCTCTAAACTATCCAGCATGGCGGCTCCCTGAAGAGAGCAGTTTTGCTCGCTTTTTTCAACTATCTTTTGAAGATTGTTGTTTTAAATACTTTTGATGGTTCTGAAGAACAGCTGCATGATGTGTGGTGGGGTCTGTGTCCACACTGAGCAGGAGGGGAGGGACGGTGATTACAGACAGAACACGCACTCAGCGAGAGAGAGAAACAGAGAGAGAGAGTTGCTACAGAGACAACACGTTTCACTGCAAATAGTTTATAAATAATACATTCAATCAGAGATTGGATCTTTTTGACAAATTGAGATGGGTACTTTGAATTCAAGATTGAACTAACTGTCATGTCCCCTAGCGGCCTACAGGGGTCGCTGTATTGTTTTTGGTTTTTCACTTTTGGAAGGGTTTTTGTGTTGGGACTTTTGTTATGTGGGTTGGGTTCTTAGTTAACGATTATCAGGTGTTTTTGAGTTAAGTGATTGTGTTTGTTCATTGGTTCCTTTGGGTTTTGTGTTTGTATTTAAAGGGTTGTTTGTACCAGACGTGACACTAACGGGCCATTTGTATGTATGTTATTTTTTTTATTAAGTTGTTTGTTTAGATTTAAAATAATCTATTTTGAGTTATTCTTTAATTTTATTTAGCTGTCTATTACTGCAAGTTCTCTTGCCTCAAAAAGAAAGACAAAAAATATGATAAACTTTGGATTTATAATCAACATAATTGTTAGATTTGATGTTCAGACTAGGGCAGCAAACTATTTTAACAGGATAAATTAAATATTTGCAAAAAGTGTGGGTCTGAGTAAATGTCATTTTTCTAAAAACTATTCAAATTGATTTATAGCGTTTTGGAAAAGAGCTCTTCATGTTTTAATGTAATTAAAGCATGTACCTGTTCGTCTCCGAATTTGAGCAGCGCTGCCATGGGGTCTGATCCTGATGAGAGAATGAAGATGAGGGGAGCGCAGCAGTGGCTGTCCCCAAACGCCTTCCCCAGGTTAAAGGGGGGGACCTCAATAAACTGATGGCCCAAGCTGTTGGACACAAACTCCTGAACCATGGGAATGATCTGAGGGAGGGACAAAGAGGAGAGAAAAGTGGAGAAATCATTACTTAACATTAGTTAAGACACTTACAGGGCCCATATTTTAGAACAAAACATTTTCCATAAATAGACTGTATGGATGGGGGGGCAAATGTTCAAAAACGCCCCCAGCGGTGGACGGTGATTGTCTCCTTCTCAGTGCTTCTGTTGGACGACTGTTTCAGTTTGTGGACTCTTTCTGTTTGTGGGCTCTCTGAGCTCGCTCTCTGTTAAACCCTTTTAAACCCTTTGTTCCTGAAGTTTCCAGCAGTTGCGTCCTCCTTACCCAAGCCGAACATGACACTTTATGCCTGTTTGACTCCAGAAAAGTGATGGGATCTCGATTGCAATATGTTGCAGGAAGGTAAAATAAAGAGGCCATTTATAGTTGTGGATGAACACACCACAACAGTTCATAGTGTGAAATTCTTTCTCTGCATTTAACCCATTTACCAAGTGAAGCAGTGGACTGCCACCAACCGGGGCACCCGGAGAGCACTGTGAGGGCATGGTACCTCGCTCAGTGATGCCAATGGTAGTCAAAACAATGAGCTTCTTGGCCACCAGGTACCCCAAAAAATTGCCTATTTAGCTTACAGACGGTAAGCTTTACTCATTCACAGTAAAGTTATAAGGAGTTTTTAGTCTGGACTACTCTGATTAACAATGAGTAGCAACAGATATACTGTCTTACAGGCACAGAAACAAAACTAGTCTGTTTAATGCTAATAAACATAAGAAGACTAAATAATGTAAAATGATTTTTAGCTATTTTTGGCACATAAAACTGCATAAACATCACAAGTGGATGATAGGGAAAAAATAAAATAAAACAACAGTTGTAGGATATGTGCCCTTTTAAATATTTGACAATATTTTACTGCTCTGGAATATGAACAGCTTTGGATGGTGTTAATACAGTGCTAAAATGGTAATGGTATGGTCTTTGAGTTGACGATCCCCCAAGGGAAAACTGAAATGCCAGTTCGTGAAGAGTCTATGCGCCAGATGCCTTGAATCCCACAGGAGAATCTATTCCCATGAAAAGTGAAAAGGGTTGGTCTGTATCCCACAAAACTTCCTTTAAATTTGTCAGTGGAGTCACTGTACAGTGCAAAATGAGGCAAGCCAGAATCTAGAGGCACTTCAGCTTCTCCAGCTAACAGATTCTTGGGCAGGGGCTTGAGGGAAGGTTTACCAGACCCATCCAAAATGTCTTGTAGAATAAGTGCCTTGCAGATAAAGTGTCTTGTTTTTGTAGTTAGTGTATTTTACTCGGCAATGTTTTAGTGGGCTAACCCAAATGGTATATTTGGTCCTCCTCAGGCCCTTAAGAGAGATCAAAAGCATGTGTACATAGGGGTTGAGACCTCAGCACTGGTAGGTTTAAAAGTGTGTATTTGGGATAGACTCATACAAAAAACATGCAATAACTCATGCGTTAAAGAATCTTCCTCACAAACTTTTTTTTACCTGTGAGTATTATTAAAACAATATTAAAACAACAGATGCTTATGTCTGTAACTATCAGGCTCTACTGCAGCTAAGAAATCGACCAGCAACTGACCTCCAAGATGGACTACTGGAAAAGATCTTTGCCTGCTACAGAGACTTGGCCTCAAGATCTTGCCATCGCTTGATGCCACTTGAAGTTATGTTTGCCACTTTCACCAATGTGCAATTACTGGTACTTACACTCGTTTGGTACTTACACTGTTGTATACCCTGAGTGACAATAAATTTCACTTTGGTGTTGAAAGGTTACGCTGCCATTCAGCAAGTTGGACTCTGGATGGATTTCATGCCAGCAAAAATGCAGCTCTGTCTGCTAAGACTCGCGAAAGGGCCTTTGTGTTTACATCAACACTGAATAGTGCGAGATTACTGTTTCTGCTCACCACTGATGAATGGGACTGTGGACCATTTTATTTACCATTGGAGTTCACAGCTGTGCTCATAGTTGTGGAGTACATCCCCCTCATAACTGATGCAAAGAACATGTTGTGCAAACTCACACCCAGAGCTTTAAACCACACCACACTAGTTTATTGTTGTTGCAGTTTAACCGTGGACTTTGTGGACTTTGAAACAAAAAGATTGATCTTATTCACACAAACATTTCTGGTGTGTAAAGGGCTAAGCCCTACCCCGACAAATACAAACTCAAATATCTTCTTCTCCAAAATGCTGGTCAGGCACAAACCTATCCATTCTGATTAGTCCGAAAGGGAATTTTGAGTAAAAGACATCTACACACAGCACATTAATGTGGTCCTTGGCTTCTGAGCATATTTCTGAACACCAAAATGAGTAAGGGGACACTGTGGGGTCTTGGTAGGCCGTCAACAGTTGCACCAGTTGGACCAGAATGAAGAGAAATACTGAGATACTTAATTAATAGAACTAATCTGCTGGCATGTGGTTGCAATGTCCACCAGGACTTGTTTACCAGCAGAACATCCTACCTCTATAAACACTCAGAGCGTCTGACCATTATATAGGGCCTTACAGCAAGTGATATAAGCTTTAGCAATTATAACAAATGATGATATTTAATATTTATTTCAGTATATTTCTTAACCCCATTGGTGCTGTAGGTGTGTATGAGAACTGTAACAAGCCAGCAAGTGCTATAAAAGTAGTTTGCAATTCTGAATTAGCTAAATGAGCTGGAATATGAATGTGCATTACAGCTAGCAAAAAAAACAAATCAGTGTTTACAGTACAAATGAACAGGATTTGCTTCACCTTGTCTGGTCTCAGGCAGCGTATAACCAACATTCGCTGGAACTGTTCCAGTTTCTCCTGCCACTCTCCAGGGAAGTGTGTGTGATGAGGGTCCTGAGTAAAATGCATAGTTTACAATTAAACAGTGCTTTACAGCAAACAGCTAAACTTTTTTGGATGCCCATACCAAAGCTAGAAAAGATGATGGTAATATCAACAAATCTCAGCATGACATCTGACACCAGAAGCATTAACACAAACTGGGGAAACTTCCATATGAGGAGTTGTTTTGCTGTGCTGTTTGTGATACCTAGTCAATGCAGGAGCATATGTGAGCCATCAAACCAACCTTGCTGTCGTAGACTTCTTTCCAGCCATCTTTGAGTCGAGCAAAGTCCTTTCGTAGGCCTTTGAAGTGCTCCAGCTCATCCAATCGGCAGATCTCGTCCCAAGACTTCTTGGGTAGCCAGGTGCAAGGATTAGAGTGAGGATTATCCAGACCCACGCCACCTGTTAGCAGAAAACGCCACTCATTCTCATCAATCTGCAAAAGAAAACACATTAGGTTTTTTAATATATAACACTTATTACATCATGCTGTGCAGTGAATCAATTTTTTCTTAAAAAGAAGCAAGTGTTTTTGGTGTTTTATGAAACCATTTGATGATCATGAGATCATGATCTTTTAGTAAATGTAAATATATGACAAGCGCCTCAATCCAACATGTGATTCCAGCTAATCCCTGAAATCTAAATAAGCCTTTCTGAAAAATACAATCACAGTGACCGTATCTTCGGGCCAAGTTTTCACCTACACTTCCTATCAATACTTGTCTCAGCATACTATGTTATTTTCTATGTTTGTATAGCGGGTAAAATAAGTACTGAAGTACCCCAATTTTCTAAGTAAATATATTTCTAAAGGTGCTATTGACATAAAAATTCTCACCAGATTTTATCAACCCATCCAACATACACGTTCAAAGAAATCAAACCATAGATGTCCATAAAGTATGTGTAATAAAATGGAAATAGTATTGTATACATGAAGAAAGGACGGTACAAAAAAGTATGGAAAGTCATGATACCAGTTGAAATCTATCAGTAATTAGAAAGCAATCCTGCCACTTATTGCAAATATAAAATGGTGACTAGTTACCAAGGCGTCAGACAAGAAACATTTCATGATGGGTAAAACCAAAGAGCTCTCTCAAGATCTTCGTAACCTTATTGTTGCAAAACAGACTGATGGCATTTGAACTACTAAAGGTTCCAGTGAGCACTGTTGGGGCCAATATCCATAAGTGGAAAGAACATCATTTCACCATAAACCAGCCACAACCAGGTGCTCCCTGCATGATTTCAGACTGAGGAGTGAAAATGACCTTCAGAAGAGTTGTCCAAGAGCCAATGACCATTTGTGGAGAGCTTCAGAAAGACACTGAATTAGCAGGTACAATTGTTTCAAAGAAAACAATAAGTAATGCACTCAACCATGTCACGTCGGTTTCCCCATTCTGTGACCTCAGGGCGTGCACAGAAGCACCAGGAGCCTTTGGTGTCTCATTCTCTTTATTGGGTTCAATACAAAACAAAACAGGCATGAGAGCCCAACGATGCACTCGAGTTTCTGTTATCAGCTGTATAAAGCACAAACAAAGCAAAAGAGGACAAAAGGCTTCCTACAAGTGTGATGGCGATACAAATAAATACTAACCCCAATTCCAAAATGAACCAATCAACAAACACAAGTACTTAACTTAAAACCAAAAACAGCTGAACATAATCATAGAATAATAGTCCCAACAGAAAAAAAAACAAAAAACCCCAAACTTAAACAAACAGCTAAATCAGGCGGCCGCTAGGAAGATGTAACAATACCTCGCCCCCAGAAGCACACCACCGGGGTGCCAAGAACCACCAAAAAGGCCCTCTCTGGAACTCCTCACCTTCCTCGGGGGTGGAGCCCTCTCCGTTGGCCCCCTGAGCTGTCGGAGAGTTCCCCGCCTTCCATGGGGGTGGAGTCCTCTCCCCGGGCTCCACTGGAACCCTCGGTGACCATACTACCCCTCCAAAAAAATTCAGGGGAAAGCCCCCGTCCCCTGCAGGAGTTTCAGGCCCCTTTCTAGCCTCTCTTAGCGCCTGGCTAACCCCAGATAGCCCCTGGCTAGCCCCAGATAGCCCCTGGCTAGACCCAGATAGCCCCTCTATAGCTATACCGCTAACGGGCTCGGCTACATGGCTAACGAGCTCAGCTACACGGCTAACAGGCTCGGCTACACGGCTAACAGGCTGCAATGGTGGGGGTTACCACTCTAAGGACCCCTCTAATGGGCCGAGGAGATCGAAGCCCTTAAAGCCGCTAATCGTGGGCTTTAAGGGCTCCGCCAAACCTCCTAATCGCTCTTCTAAGGGGCCTAATAAGTCCACTCCCTGCTTACTTCCCATACCCTCCCCTACACCAAGCCTCCCTATGCTACCTAGCATTAGTGAATTCTGTGTACTTAGCTTAAGTTTAATCAAATTGCTACTGTTAAACAATGTACTTTCCTTTATGCCCCTCGACACCGTAGCAGTACAGATCTTATAGTCTGCCTTACTACTGTCGTCGTCTTTTATCTTACAATATTTCCAAATCGTTGACATTGCTTACTCTTCCTATTGAAAAACAGTGACGTCCGCGAAGTGTCGCGGCACTGGCAGAGGCGGCAGGGTCTTCAATGCCGCTGAGGCGGAGCCAGCGTAGGCGGCAATGGCAGCCTCTCTCTCTCGAACTCTTGGAAGCCGAGGGAGGACCAAAAGAGCCCCAACCTCCAGCGCCTTCGCTGGGGGCTCAAGACGGGCGCCTTCGCCCGTATCCTCCCCACCTGATGAGATGTCGGCCACTCTTGGCTGTTTCCTGCTTTCTCCTGCACCAGCCATTGCACAAACTCCGCCATCATCTGACCGCTCTGCTCGGGGGTAAGCTCCCCTCTCTGCCAGGCCGCGAAGGAGACGCCTGCCTCCCGTTTTGGGTGGTCGGTCAATCTGTTACGTCTGGGGCTGTTGCTATGAAGCAGGAGGCACACAGACCAACTTCTATTCCTTACTTTGCGTTTATTCAAAACGAACAAAAACCAGGCTCGAGGGCCGATAAATTTCTAAACACTGTCAAAAGACTAATCACACAAACAGACCTAAAGTAACAGTGAACCCACAACCAAACTCTAAACCAAAACCCCTTTTATACATAAACCAAGGCAAACCCTTAACAACCCCCAGCTGTGACTAATAACTCAGAAACACAAGAACTTCAGAATAAAAGCACAAAATGAACTCAACCCTAGCGGCCACCCTCTAGTACAGAGCATGGCCTGACAAACCACCATGGCCTGTATGCACGCTCACCACGCAAGACTACAATACTGAAAAAAAGCATACTGAAGCGCGTACTAAAAGCATACTAAAGTTTGCTGAACAACATTTAAACAAGCCTGTGAAATACTGGGAGAACATAGTCTGGTCAGATGAACAACCCCCATGTCTGCAAGTCAAAAGGCACTACATACCACCCCAAAAACATCATACCAACAGTGAAGTTGGGAACATCATGGTGTGGGGCAGTTTTTTAGCATATGACACTTGCACGCTTCATATAATTGAAGGAAGAATGAATGGAAAAACGTACTGAGACATTCTGTCATCTACCTGTAACGGTCAAGATGAAACCAGCGCCGCTGATTTAGCAAGACAATGATCCCAAACACAGCCAAGGAAACTCTCAGAGAAAGAAAATAATGCTGCTTGAATGGCCCAGCTAATCACCTGACCTGAATCCTATAAAAATCTAAGGAAAGAACTGAAGCTCAGAGTTCATAGAAGGGGCCCACAGAACCTTCAGGATTTGAAGACTGTTTGTGTGGAGGAATGGCCCAAAATCACACCGGAAAAATGCATGTGACTAGTTGCTCCATACAGGAGCTGTCTTGAAACTGTCATCACCAACAAAGGCTTTTGTACAAAGTATTAAACAAATTTCCGTAAGGATGTTCAATACTTTTTTCTCTGTGTCGTTCATTTTATTACTCGTAACTTAACTTATGGATTTGATTTCTTTGCATGTGTGGATTGGATGGGTTATTACCGACATCTGGTGAGAATTTCATGTCAAAAGCACCTTTAGAAATATATTTACTTAGAAAATTGGTGACATGTTCAATGCTTATTTTACCCCCTGTAGAATCAATATTTACCAAAAATACACAACATTTTTGTTACTAACAAATTTATAGTATTATTTACACTGATCTGCAGTTACAAGTTGGTTTATGGTTCTTGCAACTGACTGAAAATGATATTTATGGATCATTATATGGATTCTAAATACACAAAGTCAGACACTCATCTCTTTAGGTAAAAAAAAAAACAAAAACAAAATTCACCAATGTTCACCATTTGGGTACATTTGTTAGGCAGAAAATGTTATATTTATTATTCACCTCCTATGAAGTTAATACAATTTTAATTACAATGTGGGAGCTATTAAGTGATGAAACAGTAAACGAGTGCATTTAAAGGATAGTCAAGAATTTGACTCGGCATCACCACACAACCAGTTAATAGCACGTCAGACATTGTTACATATTCTTTCATCTTACAAGGGAAATGTGTTTTATTTGACATATTTTCATTTATATGTGTTAACTTCACAAATTCCCAATGTTTAACAAAAATACAAATTTGCATGAAATAAATGTATAAGTGATGAAAACCTGTGGCGTTTTGACTGGTAGTGTATACAGTGCATACGAGTGTCATAAATCAGTCTTGTGTAAATATTTGTTCAGCTTATTTATCTCTATTGCTTAACATCAATAATGTCTGGTTGTTATAGATGAGGATAAGAGGTGTCACTCACAAGCTTGTCGTGTCTGAGCAGGTTAACGTTGAGGCAGAAGGAGAAGAGCAGTTTGTCCTTCTCGAAGAGCGAGCGGCACACGTTGACGTACAGTGAGTAGGTGAAGTGGTCTCTCAGAATTTGCAGTCTGTGCAGGACATCGTAAAACAGTAGGGAAAGGGAAAAAAAGAAAAAAATTATTTAATTTAAAATAATTAAATTAATAAAAAGTAATGATTTGATGACTTAATTATTACATAATTATTAGTGTGCAGAGCAAGAACACTATTGTTCTTATTAAGTTTAATTATTCCGTTCTAATTTTTACGTATCTGTACTTTACTTAAGTAAAAATAATAATGCATAATTTTTATTTTACTCCATTACATTTTGCGTCAATTATCTGTACTTTCTACTCCACTACATTTCTACAATTTATGCCGTTAGTCGTTACATTTTATGAACACAATTTCCTCAAAATCTTGCATGAAAAAATGGTTAGCCTGATGCGTTCTGGCGTTGTTTGCCATTTCCTACTAATCAAGTGGCTGTATTAGCTCCAACAGGGCTGGGCTGGGACAAAAAATCTTACCGGGCATTTTTTAAACCTGCCCCCCCTCAGAGGAGTGAGGCTAACGGGAAAACGCGGCGGTGTCCCTCTCGATATCCGCTTTCGGGGGGTGTTTACTGACGGGATTCCCCGCCCACCAGGGCCCCTCTCACTGTTTTTCTTCGGGGAGGGGGGTGGGTTGGGTGCTGACGGGATTCCGTGCCGGCCCAAATTTATCTGAATGGCCCAAATTTACCACCGGCCCACCGGGCAAATGCCCGGTATGCCCGATGTCCAGTCCAGCACTCCAATGATGGCAGAGTGCGCTCATCCCTTTTTTCCCCCATTCACTTGCATTCATTTTTAACCCATCGAAATGAACGCAGTTTCAGGAGAAGAGACTTTCTGGGTGGTTGCTAAGGTATGAAAGGCAGTTGCTATGGTTTAGGATATGGTTGCTATGGAGTTTCTATGGTGTTTCTTGGCGGCAGGCCCATTTCAAAATTTCTTCAGGCCACAGCTACAAGACTTGGTAGTCAACCTCAGGCCTCATCAAGAAGAAGGGGGACAAGAAGGGTCAGATGACTGCTGCATTTGAGCGAGCACACTTTTCATTTTCTCTACGGAATCGCAGTCTAGTTCATTATGATTAATTATTATGAAAGCATTATGAATAATTAAAGTAGGTTAATGGCTCTGGTTTGGTTCTTATGAAATCTTCCATAGAAGCGTAAGCTGAAGCCCAGTTGCTCAGTGTATGACAGCACTTTGAGTCCTCTGGTTCTAACCATTTTCAGATGACAGGAACCTGCAATGAACTTAATAATAATAATAATAATAATTACTAATGCAAAAAAATCTCCTATTACATCCCCTTAAAATTTAACATAGCAATATGTATAATATAGCAGTTAAACATAGCATCACCAGCTTAAACCAACAGCCTTTGCTGATAAGAGTTCAGGAAACATTACAATAAGTTTGTACTAATTTTTAAACCACTGTTGGGAAAGGCGCTGTGTCTTGCCTTAGCTAAAATGAGTTAGTTATAGAAAATGAGAATGAAGAACAGAGCTTTACCACTGACCATTCCAGGCTGAGTTTTAAAGATATGTCTGCTAAAGCAACAAATTGGACATACATCAAGAGTTGCTTTTTGTTGACTGTGCCACTGTGTGATGCACTTTTGATCTGATGTAGTTTTTCAGGATTGTGGCCTCAGACTGAAGTTAGCATTTCAGTGGCCCAGCTACTGAGTACTTGACTGAGGGTTCAAAGGGGCTTCAAACAGTTGTGCCGATCGCTTAAGACAACGCTTTGATGGTAAACATGGCCACAGAGACAGGGATGTCTTTATTCACTCTCGCTTTAGCTTTTAAAGTGTAGAAGACTCAGAGCTCTTCACGGACCAACCCAAAAGGATTAACTCTAACACAGACATAAATCAGGCCACTGCTATGGGAAGCACTGAGAAACTGTCTTTCCTTCAATATAGTGGTTAACCCTGCAAAACTAATTTTAATACAAAGACTTTGCAGAAGTCTTTGAGCCACTCCTCATTTCTTTATATTGCTTTATATTTTGCTTTGATTGAGTGGATTAAATGAAGGAAATGGAAACAAATGTTTCTCTGTGACAGGCTGCAAAGTGCCTAAAGATAAAAGGAGCCTAGATATAGGTTTTCCAACTACTCAGCATTCAGCACCACCAGTATACCGATCACTGCCTGATCATCTGGAATCATCTCCTCCTGTTTCTTCACTGGTTCAGGACTTAAGTTAGATGTGCTTTCTTATGCTGTAATGATTCGGTGCGTGGCTTAATAAACAAAAAATATTCCTCTGAAACAGGTCAGGTTCAGGGACTGGACTGAAAATGAGAGTCTTTGAAAGTCCTTTAGGAAGTCTGGAGAACTGTTCCTCAATACTACATTAAAAATACAAGACAGTCTGGGTCTTTGGAAGAAAAATATATAGAAATGAGGCATGGTTCAAAACTTTTGCATGGTACTGTAACTACAATTGAGCAAATTAAGTAGCCTCGCACCTCTGCTCCAGGATGTCACTCTTGTCAGAGTTGTCGATGGACAGGATGAAGAGGTTGATGAACCAGGTTAGTGAATACTGGTACATTGGTTCAATGTTGGCCAGGTCCGCGATGGAGAAGAACAGGATGGCTGAATGAACAGCAATGGATGTGTAGCCCATACGAGTCTCATCAATCTTCTGCTCTGTCACCTCGGCGATGGCCTGCTTCTCTGAGATCTCGTTGGCTAGCACTTTGGAGGAGGAAAGGATCTGAACGGCCGTCTCATCCTCCAAAATGTTCCCCTTGGACGAGGAGAGCACTTCTAGGATTTTGTCCTCAATCTCCTGTAACTGTCTACAGAACAAGTGAGGAATCAGTATGAATGGTTATAATTAAGCAGGCAGAAATATAAAATTTGGTAACTTTTTACAATAAGAAAACCCTTACAAAATGTTTATTTTTGATTTAAACAGGTGCTGGTCATATAATTAGAATATCTTCAAAAAGTTGATTTATTTAGCTAATTCCATTCAAGAAGTGAAACTTGTATAATGTATACAGTCATTCGACACAGACTGATATATTTCAAGTGGGGCTGGGAATTTAATGTGTTAATTAGATTAATTAATCACAGAAAAAAATAACGCGTTAATATTTTAACGCAATTAACGCTTTAAGCCCTGCCACTAGTTGGCAGACATGTAGTACTTCAATATATATACACACCCCTAATTCTTACCGTGCTCCAAAAGCATTTTTTAATATAACTGTAGCTGTACAAATGTACTACATACTACATTATCCTTAAATTCTTAGGTTTAGTTTTAGTATACAGGCCACAGCTGTTTTAGCACCCAAAGATCATGGTAGTTGTTTCCTCACATAGGTAGAGGTGGTGGGCGACTGATTGGCAACATGCAGGGAGGAGACAGCGATGAGGTAAGTGATGACAAACCCACAAGCACGCAAAGTAAGCCAGGTGTTAAACCATGATAAGTTTTTCTTTTTCGTATGCTCTCAAAACATCACACTTTGTTTCAAAATACAGATCCTGCTTGATGGTTCTGTTGTCACACTTGCCTATCTTTCTCTCTGATGTCATACCCTTGCTTTGCTTCTCGAATTGTTTCTCCTCCACACTGGTTCTTTCACTTTTACTTGTTTGTGTAGCCCAGATTAAAGGATAAGCTCTGTCCCCCCGGCGCTGGCCGGAGGCGAAAGAAAAAGGTGTGTGTGTTTGTGTGGCTGTGCATTGATGGAGTAGTACTTTCATTAGAACTATGATAGAGGACTAACTCACTAACAACAGTAATTATTCATGTAAAAATACAACATAAACCATTTTCAGGGACAGAGGTGGGTAGAGGAGCCTAAAACACCCAAGTAAAGCACTGCTGCTTGAAATAATGTCAGGTATCTAAAAGTAGCTACCTACAGAAAAGGCATCAGATACCAAAAATACTTCCAGTACTGAGTTCCCTACATAATATATTCACATGCAGCATCCAATTAGAATAAGTTTACTGGATGTTATTATTATCATTGTCCATTCTAACATATAAGTCAGAAAGTGCATAAGCAAATGTTTGAGATTTGTTAATTATTAGTTTGAGAAAAGCAACTGGTGATTCTCATAGCTCTAGTATAAAAGGAAAAGTAAAAAAAGTTGGACGCTAAGCATGTTTGTGTCAATTGACTGCCTTTTGGGGTAAAGGGAAATACTTTTATGGCACCTAGAAGTGTTTTTAACTGAGTATATTCATATTACTGCATTTGGCATACACTCATTCAAAGTGACAATTTAGTCATGGCACAGATGGTGAGAGTAGTATTAGGAGTCTTTCCCGAGAGCTCTTGTAGGAGTAGAATAGTACACTTGTCTGGGTGGAGAATCAAATGTGTGTACATGGAGGGCAAGAGTGGTACCCACTACAATATTCCAAGAGTAAATGTAAGTAGTTACTACCCACCTCTGATCAGAAGATACCTATATATAGCTGTAAGCAGAAGTTTTGAACCCCTGTCAAATAACATGTTTTGTTGGTTTTTAATGCACAGCTACTATTTATTTGCTGAATGTCATTGTTATATTTATAATAGTTACATTTTAGCAAATAAATAGATTTTGTGCACTGTAGAAAATGTGTACTTATTTACACCTAGAAAATCAACAAATGCTATTTTACCAGGCGTGTTCAAACTTTTGCAGACGACTTGATATGTGTATGTATGTGTGTGTTTGCGTATTATTAAATGTGTAGTAGCAGTTTTTTAGTAGAACCTTCCTTGGTTTCTTTTTCCTCTTGTAGACAAAAGACTCGGAATTGCAGCATGATTGTGTATTTGTGGATGTGTATCTGCATTTGTGTTATTTGTTGCTGCCTGCAGTCGGAGGACAGCGAGATAGATGTTGATGATGATGACGATGATGATGACGAAGAGGAAGACGAAGCAAACGAGGACCTTGATGAAGATAACGACAGTCTGGAAGGCTCTGCCTCTAACCGCAGCCGCCCAGGCCGATCACTGCACCCTCAGATACTGGAGGAGAGTGACAATGATTTCTAATTCACAACTTCATGCACAAACATGCATCCAGCTTCATCGGAGACACATACTAAACATCATACTGCGTCTATAACAATCCTGTACTGTTTCCTCTGTACACAGACTTTATATCAGGGGTGTCCAGTCTTATAGGGTTCACTATGGCTGCAGGTCTTCATTTCAGTAAAGCAAAAGCACACACGATGACTAAACTGATTAAATGCTGATTAAAGTAGAACCAGTTGTTCTGTTGCCTCACTAGTGTGAAAACTTGCAGCTGCACTGGCCCTTTGGACACACACCATAGATTGGACACCCCACCTTTACATAAATATTAAAATGTTAGTTATCAATAAATAACCTGTGCAATAAGACGTTTCATTTCAATGTAAAATCAGATTTTTTTATTTAACAAAATATACTGTGTTTTATACAATAAGGGACGGAAGTGAAGCTTATTGATGAAATGAATAAATAATGATGAATGGATGCGTGTGCGCGCGTGTTAGATGTCCACCACACATTCTGATGCATCTGTTCTAATGGCGTCTGAAACAACCTTCGCCCCTGACTCGCCAATTCCGTTTCCCTGGAGACTGCAAAACGAGAAACAAGAACACAAATATACAGATCACATTTCACATGGTTTTTCATTCAACATTTCAGTCAGTTCATCTTCAGCTGAAAGGAACAGTCTGTTTGAAAACTAACCTGCAAAAACAGTTTTTAATTAAAATAAAAATTTATATTTTTTGATGTTACTTACACCAACACATTTCAACCCACAGCAGATAACACCATTTGTGTTATAGGAGTGATTATGGACTGTTTTTTGAACAAGGGACACTTTAAGGCAGCCAATCAGAACACAAGTAATTTGCATATGTAGATCTTAAAGGCACACTAACAAAAGCCTGTTTAATTTAAAAGTTTTAGAGGTTACAAAATAGTAAAATGAAATATGACTGTTTTTGGCAAATAAACAAATTGAGTGAAAAAATAAAGTACGGGCTCTTTAGCATTCCACAAGACTTTGTGGATGACCAACAAACCTATCCCAATCCTATCTAGTCTCTATTGCTGCTCAAGGTCTGTCCCTCAGGGCAACTAGCTAAGGGCAGCACATGGCACAGTTTGAATATGAGGTTGGACACCTTCACATTAGTGTCCAGCAGTGGAACCAGTATGAACAGATGCTTACTTGATGTAAGTGAGTTGGTGGTTCCCTCTTAATGCAGTAGCAATGAAGATGGCTCCATCCATTCCTAAAGAGTTCTCCTGAAGGCTATGTGGAAATATGGACAGTTTTTTTAAAAATCACATATTCTGTGAAATATCTGCAAAATGAGCTGCGCGCATAAAGGCTCATTAAGCTCAGTGGTACTCACTTTAAACTTCTCAAACTCCTGTTGGTTTTTAGGGCACTGGAGAGGGCCTTGGCCCCACCCATTCCAATAGAGTTGCCACGAAGACTAATCAAAAAGTACATGAGAACGTCATATCAGTTGGCACACAAACAAGAATACAAATTTTGACTGATACTACATTCATAGGCCACTTTTTTGGATGCCCCTTGTATCTCCACCTTGTGGGTGTACAGGTAAGAGACTGTAGCTCATCTGTTAATGCACAATCTGTGTTAACTGTCCAGTTTCTGACCATAATAGGTGCTCTTGGCTGGATATTTTTGGGTGCTGGACCTCTCTCAGCATAACAATAACACTAAAAGCTCTAGCCTAACACAGTCATATTAGCTCCTCTCACACCACAAAGCTACTACCATGCCATTATCGATGCTGTGTTGAAAATGACCCACCACCCAAATAATATCAGGTCAATAGCAGCCCTGTGGTCAGACACTGACCAGCCAGAGCTGCAGTGTGTGCATCTATAGAGTAGACTTATAAGATAGAGGGTTCATAAAGTAGACAGTGAAGGAAAATACGGGGTAAGGGTTGTATAACAAAGTGGATGGTCAGTGGAGAAAAAGAGAAGAAAGACAAAACAAGGGAAGCTGACTCACTCTAGTGTGTGAAGAGTTTGGTTGACTGTTAGAGCTTCAGCCAGTGCTACAGCTCCGGCTTTGCCTGCTGATACACCCTGAAGACTGCACACACACACACACACGCACACAAACATTCTCAGTTACAGCTACATGTGAAATCATTTAACATGCATGTTTATATGAGGACACCAAGTATCACTGATTCAAAGCACCACTCTAGACGATGTCTAGACAGTGTCTAAAAAAGAAACAGGATGTACTTCTTAGCACTTAGGTAGGTTAAAATAGCTTCTTAGATGAGCCTATGCTTTTGACAGTGATGGGCTAGAGCGGTGGTTCCCAAACTGGGGGTGCAGAGGGGCGCACCAATCGAGCACTGCTAGCAAAAACATGGACAAGTTTGTGCACCCAGCCAAGCCTCCAGCAGAGGCTGACTTTTCATCAGCTGCAAATTGTGTGAGACTTGAGATGATCCTCTATATTATATAAGTTTTTTTCTTCCAGGGAACTGGTTAATTTTCCCAGCCATTTTTGTGGAGACAGTTGTTTATTCTTGTTTTTAACTTCAGTATGCTCTTTATTTCTCCCCAGTGGTGAAATTGCACCATTTGTTATTGCATTTGTTTATCTCAATTAGAAAATGGAGTTGTATTTCAAATAAAGTTTGAATCTGAACCTGTGTAGTTTGAAGGGGAGGGGGCTCATTAATGTTCCTATCTAGAAAAGGGGGGCACGGCAAACAAAGTTTGGGAACCACTGGGCTAGAGAGAGCCATCCAACTAAAACAAAGTTAGCAAGGGCAATGGATGAATGTGTCTTCGCTAGGGATCTGCAGCCTCTGAAGACAGGGCTAGCACGGTCCCAGACTGGGATAATGTGTTTGTGGAGTATTGTACAGTTCTGGGTTTCAAAAATCTGGCTGAACGTTGTTGGATGAGTGAGTGACTAGAGAGAAGCTGTTCTTGACTGATGAGCCGTGATGCCGCATGGTGTCCTTTCCCACCGCTCAACAGAGAGGTTGCTGTGGGTTTTTTTATGTAACTTAATTGCACAATATAAAACAGTTTGTGCAGACCAGAATAGTTCTGCGTTGCTCCATAGACCACAACGAAAAGAAGCACGCCTGAGGGAGACTGAAAAGTAGTTGTTTAACCACCCCGTTTATGAAGCACCGAAATCTAATTACCTGCGTGCTAACTGCACTCTCTGGAGAATCTCAAGTCTGCTAAATGCAAGTGAGCCACAAACTAGGTCCACAAGGTGCTTGACATCTAAAATTTACATCTAGCTTGAAAGGATGTATGATGAGGCAAAACACAGGAAGTTCAAGTGAATGTCTCTGTCCGTAATCTGACCTAGTTACTGACAGTGCTGTTTTCCACAGACTGCAGACTGCAGTCATCCCTGTGTATGCATGAGTGTATGTGTGCGTTTAACTCACTAGAGCACCGTGAGAGACGAGTTAGCCTTTAGAGCACCAGCCAGTGAAACAACACCGTCATCACCTAGAGCGTTTTCTTGCAGACTGCATACACACACACACACACACACACACACAAAATACAGAACTAAAGAATCGCTGACAGTACATTACAAGTGCTACAGGTATAAACAGTGGGTATAGAGAAAATGTCAAAATATTCACATTTTGTTGCTTAGCCGTCTGAAATGAAGACACACACACAACTGTATTTTACTCTTCTTACATTCAGATGAAAGATATTATAGCAACAGTTTAGAATAAATACACGAATAAATAAATAGACAGAATCACTGTGATGGATAAAGCATCACTGCCGTGTCAGTACTTTGTGGAAACACTTTTTGCTTTAATTTCTGACTTGGTGACCTCTGGTGGACATTCACCTCACTGCTGGTGAATGGGTTAAAATGCAGAGAAAAAAAACTCACTGTGCTGTGCTGTATTCACGTGTGACTATAAGGGGCCACTTTACTTTTATTTGCTTTACTTCACTTTTCTTGAAACACTCCGATACAATTCACCTTTTGTGGAGCACTTGTGATGTTATCACATTCACACAATGACCACTCTGTCATAAATTCTTGTAACTGCTTCAAAGTTGCCACAGCTCTTTTGGTGGCCTCTCTGACCAGTTTCCTCCTGGCTCTCACATCCGGTTTGGAGGGAGAGCCTGATCTGGTCCTTTTAGTACCAGTTTCCATTTCTTAATCATAAACTTTACTGTGCTGCTAGGAATTGATAAAGCCTTTGAATTTTTTTTGTATCCATCTCCTGACTTGTGCCTGTCTTTATCCCTCAGATCTTTTGACAGTGCCTTGCCACCCATAGTTGATTGTTTGCTTTTAGTTGCACTACAAAGCACTGGAATGGTCTATTTTTATATTGAACTAACCAAAACAATTACAATTGATCACACGTGGAATAAAATTAGTTTAGTGTGCAATGGAGGAGATGATTGGTTACACCTGACTGGATTTAAGTATTTTTAGGAGGTGGGTGATCCTTTTTTCTCTAAACTGTTGTTCTCATATTTTTCACTTGGAAGTTACATTGTATACATACAGCTGAAATGTTTGTTTGTGTGTGTGTCTTCATTTGAAGCGGCAAAGCAACAAAATGTGAATATGTTGATTATTTTCTACACCCAGTGTATTCTATGGACCAACACCAAATATTGTAAATACAGTAGACTGATAGAATGACTTTAAGTGGCATATTTACAATATACAATATACTATACAATATAAAACAATGACTGACAGAGATTTAAACCTGAATAAACAATGAAAGAACAATCTATATTTACTTGCTGAGTTTAACATATTGGGAAAAACATAGATAACAAGGTGGCATAACTTTTGCACAGGCTACTTTTTTCAGCAAATAACAAGGTTGGACTTTTGCACTATTTGTAGGTGTTATGAATTTGTTTATAAATGCCAGTTCACTTCTCTAGAGTATTTGATAGCCTTGAACATGCTTGGACATCCACTGGACGCTGGCTATTGTATTGTGCAAAAGTTTAAGAAAGCCATGAAAATGGTTGAAAACCATTTATTTATCTCAGCAGTAAAGATGTCTGCCAGTAAGAAAACCATACTCTATAACATAACTACAAAAAAGCAGTTTCCGAAAACGGATGCTATGAATATCTTGGTTAAAGGAATATAGAAAATCAAGTTTAATTTCTGACTTTTCACAACATTGTTAAATGCCATCAGCAGTCCCTGATTAAATTAATTAATTTGTAGTTTGTTTCTTTATTTCTGTTAGTTCATTTAATTGTAATTCATTACCAGTTTAGTTTAACAAAGAATCGATAACTCAAAACTTGGTACTGAATGGTAATCATATATACTGGGTTTTCTAAAGAAATACCTTTACATATGATTTTCTCAGATGCCCTGTGATTTTTACACAGTACTATAGCCACGAAACTCCAGCAGTGCAATACTAGTGCTGCTGGACTGACAGTCTGATGTGGTGGAGCAGTGATAGAAGTAGCAAAAGAAGTAACTCACTCCAGGAGCTGGATGCTTGTGTTGCTGTGGAGAGACTGAGCTAGAGCTTTAGCAGCACCGGCCTTCATAAAATTCCACTGGAGACTAACACACACACGCACACACACAAGATACAGAGAGAAAAAGAATGAGTCTTAGTGGCAGTGCAGTGATACAGATGCTGAATAGATGTTGTTGTTTCTGTCCTCTATAACCAGCTGCAGCTCACATTCACTCACATCACTGGCTAATATTCAGGAATGAGTTCAATGAGAAGACTAGACCCAAGAGAAGAAACAATAAGAAATGTGTGCACACACACACACACACACACACACACAAACACACACAGAGGTATATTTAACTCACTGTAAGGATCTGAGAGCTCTGTTGGCCTTCACTGCCCCAGCAATGGCTGCCACACCTTCATCATGGAGAAGATTAGCAGTGAGACTGAAAAACACACATACACATGAACACACACACACAAACACCAAAGACAGAGGGCATCAAACATGTGGACAGATACATCCCACAACTAAAAGACCCCCCCCCCATACATGGTTCAGCAGTCGCTGCTTCACTCTCTCACGGACTTTTTACTGAGAACTAATAATTGATCATGGAAACTACTGCAGCTACGTGGAAACTGCAGATATCCTCTGCATTTTCTTGCTTTTATGATGTCCGGGCCATGTCCGCCACGCCCACTCGTTCTTGTGCTGGTTGTTTATGTTTGGGCATGGCGGTTACCAAGGCAATCAGACACCTGGGGCCTTATTACAGAAACTTCCTAACTTGAAAATCCTATCTTAACTGTGTGGTAACCATGGTATCGGCAGTTTAGGATCTTATTTAGGAAAAAGGCCATTACAGAACAACCGTTCCTAAGTCAATTTTCCTATCCTAACTT
>JBBPCY010000002.1:5119457-5130651 GCA_037974405.1 Brachyalestes nurse | reverse complement strand
TTCAAGTGCATTTTAATATTCTGAATGAAGTGCATGAACAAAGTGCATTCAGAACAAATGCTTTAAAAACTGTTGAAAGATATAACAACATTCCCTGTAGGCCTAAAACAAAATAGTGTATTAAAACAAAGACTGGCATAGCCAGTACTGGACTGGCCATCGGGCATACGGGGCAAATGCCGATGGTAAATTTGGGCCGGTGCGGAATCCCGTCAGCCCCCCCACAAAAGAACGACAGCGAGTGGGGCCCCAGCTGCACGGAATCCGTCATCAGCAGCACCCCCATTCCCCTGCCACACTTTACTAACGGCTTTCTGCGTGTCTTTCTACAATATATTGAAATGCGTTCACACGCCAGACATGCTGACTAATCCAGGCTGCGGTTGCGTCATCATTGCGTCATCACTGTTTTGGTCGCGTTAAAAAACATTGCGGTGGCCGAATATTCGGTGCATATATATATTAGCTTTTTTTCACACAGCAGTTTTTTTTCTTGACTGGTAGTGCTCATAATGACCACATAAGATGTGGACCTCACAGAAAGCAGTGAATAAAAGTGCAAAGTAGGTGGTTTCTAATGAAGTGGTCAGTGAAAGCACATGATAAAGGACACAAACTGTGATGTCAGGCATCAAAAAGACTCAAAGTTTTGTTGCTTTGAAAGTAATAAAAGATAACAGCGAGCGAGACCCCATGCTAATCTCTGTCAGCAATCTTTTCTCTTTTATCTGGAGTATATAGTGCAGCACAGAGAGAGAAATGACAGTATCTAAGCCTTAAGTGATTTTGCAGCACTTGTGTTGCCTTTTTGTCTCTAATTCTATGTTCTGGTTCAGAGCTGTCTGCCTTTCATCTTGAGATAAAATCACGGCTATCGGGATTTTGACGGGGGAAGATGAGTAAGCACAGAATGAGCATCAGATCTGTATGTGTGTGTTTCTGTAAGGGAGTGTGCTGTATTGTCCTCCACTGTTCTGTCCTGAATAACAGTACTGTATAGCGATGGAGGTTTTGATATTTACGTTTCTTTAGGTGTAGAAATGTGTGTCTTCAGAAAATCCACTGTCTGAGATGTTTAGTTAATATATACAGTGGGGGAAATAATTATTTGATCCCCTGCTAAATTTGTAAGTTTGCTGACTTACAAAAAATGAACAGTCTCTAATTCATGAGCTAGATTCATTTTTATGGAGAGAGACAGAACATCAACCAAAAATCAAGAAAAACCACTGAGTGAAATAATTATTTGATACCCAAGCAAAACATAACTTAGTACTGGATGGAGAAACCCTTGTTGGTAAGCACATCAGTAACATTTCTTGTAGTTGGTCACCAGGTTTGCACACATCTCAGGAGGGATTTTGGCCTACTCCTCTTTACAGAAATTCTCTTAATCATTTAGGTTTCTTGGCTGCTTGGCAACTCAAAGCTTCAGCTCCTCCACAGATTTTCTATAGCATTGAGGTCTTCAGACTGTCTAGGCCACTCCATGACCTTTAATGTGTTTCTCCTTTAGCCACTCCTTTGCTACCTTGGCAGTATGTTTTGGATCATTGTCGTGCTGGAAGACAATCCACAACCCATCTTCAGTGTTCTGGCTGAGGGAAGGAGGTTCTTGTCCAAGATTTTACGATACATGGCCCCATCAAATGTTTCCACCTCCATGCTTGATGGTGGGATAGTGTTCTTCAGGTAATTCTCAGCATTTCTCATCCTCCTTACATGGCGGGTCGAGTAGATGCCAAAGAGCTCGATTTTGATCTCATCTGATGACAGCACTTTCTCCCAAGCCCTCTCTGGCAAACTTAAGATTAGCTTTACATGTGCCTTCTTGGCCAGGGGGACCTTGCAGGCACTGCAAGATTTCAATCCATTATGATGTAGTGTGTTAACATTTCCGAATAATTGCACCAACAGTTGCCTATATATATAGGGAGACATAACCCCAATGTTCCGTTTGTCTGAACGTTGAAAACTGAACGCTGGGTTTGTGTACAGACAAACTCTTAGTCTCTTTAATTGTTAGTCACTTTGGATAAAAGCGCCTGCCAAATGATTGTACGTTTTGTCCAAACCCCAGGAGAATCATGCTTGTCTGTGGTTTGATCAACATAAACACTGCACTGTCTCTCTTTCATTATTTATAAATGTATTAAAAGTGTACAACTCAGTGGAGGATGGTTTACTCAGACCGTATCACTAGGTCTGTCAGAGCTAATTTTATGTTTTAGTCTACAAAATTCCTTAAATTAACTGTCATATATGATAATATAGGCTGTGTTTGTCCATATATTAGGGATTTTTGGTAATGAGATCATGCTTGTTTTCCCTACATGGGTTTTAGTAAATTTAAACATGTTTTGAAAGGGCAGGAAAATAGTTTTCCATCTTTTTTGGAAGGACTGTTTTGCCAATCCGCCCCCCCAAGTTAACTCCATGGCTTTGGCTTTGAAATGAAGATATTTGCACAGCTGCATGTGCGTTTCTTTTTATTACATGCAGAAGGCTCTTGACACCTGATTCAAAGGATGTTTAAGGGCGGGTCCACTTTTTAGGGCAGGTCCATCTGTATCAAGCTCATGACGAAGTCACAATGAGAGATGAACACTTCATTCACTTATTTTACTTTAACATCAGTGTTTGTCTTAACTAAATGTGCAACTAGAAAAACATGATATTGCTATGTACTTAACATCTATCAGACCAGACCACCTTCTTCCATCACTCCATGGTCCACTTCTGTTCCACATGGTCCACAAGTTTCAAGTTTATTTATATAGCACATTATCATACACAAAAGGTAATTAAATTAAGAGACAAAAATTAAATAAAATAGAATCAAATAGAATACGATAATGGGAGAAATAAAAGAAATAAAAGAATATACAAAAGAAAATTGAAAATGTGGTAGCCGTGCAAATACAGTAACCCCCCGCTTCTCGCGAGGGTTATGTTCTAAGAGCACCCGCGTCGTGTTGTGTTTGGTAAAAAAAAATATTAAAATGTCTTAAAAACCCTAAATATGTCCCCAAATATGGTCCCAAAACACTTTAATTTCATTTTAAACACAATTTAATACATTATCCTTAATGAAAATGTAACGGTAATCCCGTATTCATACTGTACAGTTTACACTGCACTCCTGCAGTGCTTGTCAAGACCGATATTATAGTTTAGCTCTAAAGCATTATATAATGGCACGAAAAAAGCAAAAAAAAATGTGGAGGATATCTGCATTTTCGCCAGCAATTATTAGTTCAGTTCTAAGAAAAAATGACTGAATCTGAAACGCTTTAATTTCATTTTAAACTCAGCTAAATACATTACCCTTAAAATATAAAGGTAAAGCATTATTATTTTTATTATTATTATTGTTATTGTTATTATATAATTGTTATAATTACAATTATTATAATTGTTATAGATATAAATAAATAATACCATGAAATGAACATTGTTTACGAGTTATGACTCACGAGTCACAACACCCAAGTCCGAATCAAGTCTCAAGTCGTTGAGGGCAAGTCTAAATTCAAGTCACAAGTCAAGTCTTTGTTTGTGTGACTTAAGTGCGACTCGAGTCCGAGTCAGACTACAGTCCCCATCTCTGACTTGTACACAATGCGTAATGCTTTGAAATCAATTCTATATTGAACTGGGAGCCAGACCTGAGAAAATGAGTGATGTGCTCTCTTTTCTTGGTTTTGTTTAGAACTCTGGCAGCAGAATTTCGAATGGGCTAGGGTTGTCTGATGGACTTTTTAGGAATCCCAGTGAGGAGAGTGTTGCAATATTAAACTCTGCAGGAAATGAAGGCGTGGATCAGCTTTGTTTGGACATAAATTATCTAACTTTAGCAATGTTTTTAAGATGACAGCTTTGATGTAATCACCAAAACTAAGGTATCCATCCATAATCTCACCAAGGTTTTTTTTTTTTACATGGGTGGATATCTAAGTGCTCTAGACTCCAAGTGAGCACTAAGAATGGATCTTCCCTCTTTATTTCCAAACAGGACAATCTCCATTTTGTCTTTATTTAATTGGAGGAAGTTTAGATGCATCCAGTTGTGTACTTTCTCAAGCCATCGACACAATGACGCTGGTGGCGGTCACTTTGACTAGTCTGCACCTATGCAGCCCCATACACAGCTGGAGGCACTACACTGTGTGTTCTCACCCTATTCCATCAGAGCAGCATGAACTTCTTCAGCAGTTTGTTCTACAGCAGATCTTCTGTAGGATCAGACCAGATGGGCTGGTCTTCACTATCACAACCATCAGGAGAACCAGAGAACCTTGTTTTCTGGCTCTCCTTTCTTGAAGCACTTTTGGTAGTTTCTGATAACTGTACATCAGGAACCCCCCACAAGACATGCTGGAGATGCCCTGACCCAGACCAGTCACAATTTGGGTCTTGTTTATAATTACTCAGATTTGCCCATTTTCTTTGCTTCCAACATCAACTTGAACTGACTGTTGACTTGCTGCCTAATATTTCACAGCCCTTGAAAGGTATCACTGTAACAAGATAATTAATGTTATTCACTCCATCTGTCTGTGGTTTTGATGTTGTGGCTGATCGGAATAAGTGTTTCATCCCAAATACATTTTGACTGTAGCCCAAAACAGGGCAGCCAATCATAGCGAAGGTAATTAAATATTTCAACAACAAAAAAAGCTTAAGGCAGTCTTTAGTGACTCCTAAAAGGCACACATTTTAGCTTGATTTGTATAATTGGGTGTGTATGGTCATGTGTGTAATGAAGGCCAGGCCTGCACGATACATACAGAATATCATTATTGCAATTTTACTGCTACATATATTGTGAATGGAATGCCTTTCAAGATTTTAAAGGGCCCAAATAATCACTTTTCTTAAATTCTGTTTCAAATGGTACATTTCCCCATAGACAGTCCATATATGGAAAATAAGCGGCAAAAAACAACCCATTTTCAAATCGGTCACAAAACTGTCACAAAACTAACACATTTAAATGTATCTCCTTATTCTTGCTACAGCAGTTTAGCTCCGCCCATTCATGCACCTATTCTCCAACACCTTTATGGTTAAAAATTAAACATTTGTTGATTACATGAAGACCTCATTTCATCAGAACACCCAGTTACTCACCTGGAGCTGTGATTGGTCAACCTGTCAGGAACACTATGATTGGTTAGAGGCCAATTTGCATATTGCAGCTTTTTGTGATATCAGTATTGCAGAGACAGATATTAACAGATGATACATTGTGCAGCCCTAATAGAGACCCACCTTGACTGAGGTTTCTGGTAGATAGTGAGGGTTGCGAAGTTTAGTTGTGATGTAGAAGCGAAAATCTGGCGCATACTCTATGGTGGAATCTCCAAGACGGATACACACACTTCCACCCTGCTTAAAAGTCTGCTTCAACAGCAAAGGCTCAAGAATGGGGTCCAGCTCCTCCCCAACATTTTCCAACAGCACTGGAGGAGAAATAAACAGTGCAGTAAGCTTTTAAGATGTGTCATGATATACTACGAAACAAAATGTACTTAAAGTGTGCCTAACCCTACCTTAATTTACCCCTGAAAATACACCCATTTGAATTTGAATGAAGTGGCCGTTAATTTGTGAAACCAACGGCTTAATTTTACCTTAAAATTGGATTTAAGGCAAGAGTGTGAAACCCCTTCAATTTAAGGTGTTAATTCAGGAGGTTATATTTTTAAGGGGCAATTTTGAAAAAGTCAGGGAGAAATTCAGTAGTTTTACCCCTTAATCAGCCTTAATCTGTGCACTTTTTAAATGAGTAACCTGTACATTTAGAAAATCTCAGTGTGTAAAAAAAACATTTGACTGGTATAAAGCACGTCATAATGTGACGATAGTTGATAATATTTGACTGACAATACTGGGCTTGAGGGCAGCTGGTGGCCTAATGGTTGGGGAGTTGTCCCTACAATCAGAAGGTCATGGGTTCCAATCCCAGGACTGCTAGTGGTGTCACTGAGGTTCCCTTGAGCAATGTACCATCCCTACACACTGATTCCTGAGTGATGCGTCACTTGGTAAACAGGTTTTCTGAATGAAACTTATATGAGATTAGAGCAGTAGGGGAGAGGTGTATGACATGTACAGCACTGTGCAAAAGTCTTGCCCACCACTCATTTCTTTATATTTTGCTTTGAATCAACTTGTGGTGAAAAAATATTAATGTACACCTGTCAAACGGTCGTATCTTTGGCATATTGAGTTGATAAAATGAAAAAAATGGGAACAAATCTTTGTCTCTCTTTTTCTATCTCATGCTCCCTCATGCCAAGTGAAGCTTAAAGTGTGCAAAAATGCCCACCTACCCACTCACTCAAGCAAATAAGTGACAAAAGGAAGCATGATTCATAATAACAGCTATGTACTCGGTGGGGCACTTTCGGCTGTTAAGGTGGGATTTGGGAGACGACGACTCATCTTCAGGGCTAAAAATGTGGGGTGTGCTGGCAGGGGGGGTTCAAATGAAAGCCCGTCCTTCTTCTGCCTCTCCCTCTCAGGGACATGGTTGACAGCAGGAGAGTATGAAGTTGCACTTTCATTTGTGGGGGCTTCTCGCTTGCATCCATGCTGCCCCAGGGGAGCGGATGTGCGAAATTAGTTGGAGGATAGCGCTTGCAGGCAGTGGCACAGTGTGGAAATGTGGAAAACGAGCGTTCCATGTCGCCCTGAGGAGTGATGGTGTGAGCTGGCGCCTCTTGACAGATAGATCTACAGCTCCGGCTCCTGCTTTGATCTCTGTTCTGGGTTTGCGGGTGAAGGGAGACCCCTGGGGAGGGGGTACGGTATTGCACTTGAGATGGCCAGATCTCTTGACTTTGTGGAAAACATGTGGGGAGATTTGCCTGGTTAACTCCTCAAAAGGCTCAGTGAATGAAGGATGGAATAAGAAAGGAGGTTAATGGCCTTAATTGGTGCTGTAATATAGACGAGCCGCGAATGATGAAGCACTAAAATAAACACTGTAGTCTACAAAATCAAATCTACACAATTTCCCCCTTAATTCTAAATCTAGTCAATCAGCCAGGACAGGTTTGGTGTCTTGTCCAGCCTGTTTCTCATGGACATAAATGAGCTCACTTTAACATCAATATGAGTTTCTAATAATTTTGTCCTACTTCTTAAATTCAGCTCCTCTAATCTCAGTGCAATCCCAAATTGAAGATCGTAAAATGCTCTTTCTTTTCAGATAAAATACTAGATCCAAAAATCTTTTGGTTTTCTTATAAATGAGCCTGACATTTGTTTTAGTAAACAAAACCATGTCTCAGCTACCAAAGTCAGACAGTTTTGAGATCTATAAAGTTGTTAAAGAGAAGAAAACTGATAAGCCAATGAGAAAATTTTTTCTTTTGCTCCTTATTTCTCCTAATATTTCTCCTTATTTCTGCGCTTCTATGACATTCCCAAACAGACATACTAGACTTATGCACTGTATTGGGTGCAGGACCCAGAACACATTCATATGTACAGCATGTAGTGAATAGGGCGCCAAGTGACATTCAGTCAAAAAAGGTAAGTCTTGAACAACACACATTTTCACTAAGAGACACTAATAGAACAAACTTTTTCACTAAGCATAAAAATTGTGTAAAATAGATTTTTCAACAAACTGTTCAACAAATACTTTAACCTAAACATATCATATGCAAAAAGTTTGGGCATTGCAGACACTTTGGACATTGGTGGAATAAGACACTGAATATGGTTAATGCAGAAATGTAAAAAAAAAATCTAATTGGGTTTAAGTCATTATCACTACTTGTAGTTCACTTGTAATTAACTTAACTGTAAGTTACTTATCTATAGTATTGCATACTGTGTTGATTTCCTGCAGTTTTTATTAGATTTATTTTGACTTTATTTTCATATTGTTCTTGTCTCTGCAGTTTCCTCCGGGATCAATAAAGATTTCTGATTCTGATTCAAACTTCAACATATTAGGGGAAACTAACATATTACTTGGACCAAGCAAAAGTCATATTATTTATCATAGATTTCTATATTTGTTCCTACGGCTTAAATATATAAATAATTTCATTTAGAAAACTGACAAAATATGTCGGGAAGTGTTTGAACTTTGGCGTGAGCCTGTAAAAGGAGTAGTGTGGCCACCTGTAATAACTACACTGACAGATAAATATTGGGAAGGATGACCTGGCGTGCCAAACTGAATGCAGTTCTCCAGGGTTCGCACAAAGTCAGCGTCACTCAGCTTGATTATGTGCAGGCTGTTGGCTTTCTCCATGTTCTTCACCCACTTGTTGGCCTGGCCCTGTGGGTCGATCATCAGTGGCCACCGCCTTGCATTTCTGCAGAGGAGGAATGTATGAGGTACACATAAGGGATATATGAGAATACAAATATTCTTCATAAACAAAAATGGAGCTTCTGTGGCTGGTGTAGACAGTGTGTTTGATTATACTGGGTGTGTTTTGGTTTTGTTGTTGTGGCTCTCTTGCTTCTCTTGTTGTTATTATTCGTTATATTTGTTATATTCATTATGGTTTTGGAAGGCTTGATATTTGTAATTAACTTAATTGTTGCCAAGTTACAGATAGGGCTGCACAATGTATCGTCTGTTAATTATTATCGCAATATCGTCCTCTGCAATACTGATAACATAGAAGGCTGCAATACGCAAATGAGCCTCTAAACAATCACAGTGTTTCTGACAGGGTGACCAATCACAGGTCCAGGTGATTTAATGGGTGTTCTGATGAGTCAAGGTCTTCATGTAGTCCAATAAAAGTCTAATTGATAAACAATTAAAGTTATTTGGCGAATTGCTGCATGAATGGGCAGGGCTAAACTGCTACAGCCAGAATAAGAAGATATGTTTAAATATTAAATATGTTTTTTGTGACATCACAAACTATCATTTGAAAATGGCTGTTTTTTTCACTCATTTTCCAGGTATGGACTGTATGAACTGGGGAGTACATGTACTTTTTGAAATAATATTTACAGATTTTCAGCCTTTTTAATTCCAGAAAGTGATTATTTGGGCCCTCTAATTTACTGAGAGAAATCACAATAGAGATTCTGCCTCACAACCAATCAAATAGTGAGGTTGGGACTAAATGTGGCTTAATGAAAAATCCTAAACAGAACCTTCAACACTTTTTAGTCTCTGCCGAAATATCCTTGTGTGTTATTTCATTGTTTTGGTGTCTTCCTATTTCTACAGTGTGGGAAGTCTAGAACTTTTAAATGGTACTATAAATACCACCTTTCTTTTAAAGACTGTTTCGAACTTCGTAGTCTCACAAAGTAATATGAGACTCGCAATATTTTATCTACTTTGGGGACAAAAGTGTTATTACACTGTCTTTGAGAATAAGCACTTTTCCATTTCTGCATATAACTTTCCTCCAAAGAATCTTTACTCACTCAAAACGTAATTGCCTTTTCAATATAACAATATAACATTCCCGAGAATGTCTGTGCACTCCTAAGCATCATCATCGCAGAGGCCTCTAAAGCAGCATTTTATTGCTTAAAAAAAAACATATAGCACCAACCACTGTCTCAAAAAAGTCTTTTCTAGTGAAAAAAAAGGTGGTTTGACAAAGTACATGAACCATCAGCAGTAACGGTTTTGCCCTTATTGTAAGGTAGGATTTATGAAATTATTTATGAAATGATTTTTTAAGCACCAAGGACTAACAATATTAATAAATACAGCTATTATTTCTGAGTGATTAATAAATAGTTCATTTCAGTAATAAAGGCTGCTAATTGATCCTTCAGAAATGTGATTATTAATACAACAGCTAGAATGTTCCTGAGAGCTGTTATCTGTGGGTAACAAATCTAGTGCTGCTCCTGAGACCTTGGTACTGATGCATACCAGGATCTATCATAATTTTACTGATTTAATTACTGATTTAATGCAGTCTTTCAATGTATTGTTGCAGTCTTTACATTTATTGTCGCAGTCTTTAAATTTATTGTTGTAGTCATTGCATCAAAGATGATCAGTTTCTTCTGGCAGATATTAACAAAGTAGTCGTAACAATGTCTGATCTTTGATGAGACTAGAATGAAATTGAAACTGAAATACCTAGATATCCTAGAAATACTTGGTTTGTGGGGTTACATAAGGGCTCAGAGCAAGTCATACTGCGTCCAAAACCACAAGCCTGCACCATCTTAAAGAAAATTATATTTTCACTAAAACAGTTTGGACGACTACTGATTTTAGTGTTTGTCACCAGTGTCAGCCTAGTTACTTCAGTCTTAAACTAAAGAAGAAAAATTTGTATTCCAAACGTTTGTTGACTGATGGCTATGAGATTTTGCCACACTAGTCCTTCAATAAAAACTGCCTTTGAATCACACAAGAACCTGGGAAAAAAATTAAGTACTTACTATAACTACTGAATTGGAGCAGAAAGCCCCTGTAATCCAATTTCTGTCAAGACAAACTGTGTGTATCCAAGCGAAGGTATTTTCCCCAGAGTAGCCAGGCTGTCACAAAAACGGCTTTATCCTTCAGACAGCACAGTGATTTTGGCATGAATGACCAAACTGCACCTACCTGGCTGTTGACCCAATAATTAAAGTAAGAGCATGGGCGTTTATCCTAGACATACTTGTCCAAACCCAATGGGACCTGCCTGCCAAACTGTGTCAAGTCAAGTTTCGGACGTCATTTACAAAAAAACATGCCAAGAGTTACATTTTTTTTAATTTACGGAACTTTTCCACTGGCTCAAAGAAACCGTGGCGTACCAAGAACAAATGTTTCACCATTACAAATAAAGTTGACTACATCACTGCTTTATGACTGGTCTCAATGTTGTCATCACAACATAGAAAGAGGCCATTCTTTTATATTGTCCGTGAAAAAAAAATAAATAAATAACAACAATGGACTATATGTTTAAGACTATATAAAAATAATAAAAACCCCACATCATCAAAAGCAGCTCAGACAGAAAAAACGTTTTAATGGTTCGACTCCAAGGATGTGGTTTTGGGACGGCGTCTGGCCTTAAACTGAGGGGAAAGAATTGAGTCAGAAACACTGTTACTGGACTAGAAAGGATACTAGAAAGTCAAAGCGTGCTGCAAGTTACACAGCCCTCCATAATTATTGGCACCCCTGGTTAAGATGTGTTCTTTAGCTTCTAATAAATTCTGTTTTGTTCTAAATAAT
>JBBPCY010000002.1:5082562-5110801 GCA_037974405.1 Brachyalestes nurse | reverse complement strand
AGCTGCCTAAACATTCGTCACGTCAGCGCGAGTGGAAGTGAATAGGCGTGTAGGATAGTAACTAGTTTATGAGAGATCCCCATGACGTGACGAATTCTAAACCCCGGACCGCAATTTCCAGGTCTCCCGGACATGTCTGGAAAAAAGAGGACATGCTCAGGCTTAAATCTGGTCACACTAAAATCACCACAGCTGTCAGAATTTCAGCTCTCATAGAGAAGAACTGGAATTGAAACAGCGAGTGTGTAGGTGATCAAACAGTAATCTATGTAACCCATAGTTTGTATGAGATGAATCCTGAACATTATCAGTAAAAATGTCTCGGTAATGTCCCAGGATGTAAGTGTGAAAGAGTGCGCATGTACCTGTCTGTAGCTCGAAGTAAAAGCCCCCAGGTAGGCCACTATAGCAGAAGAGATGAGGACGTCTCCAGTCAGGTTGTTGTAGAGCTCACCAAGGCGTAGTGCAGTTTCACTCCAGCGCGTCTTCTCTCCCCCCAAACCACCAATCAGCTGCTCTGCCCGCTTCAGCTTCTTACTGCACAGCTCCACCTGTAAGCAACCATCAAAAATTTGGACAAAAACATTTTTCTTTACTGCAACTCTGAAAGAATAAGTCTTTAGATAGAAAAGTTAGCCATAAAAGCCTTTATCACCTTACAGTCAGCTATGACAAGTGAACAACATTGAGACAGGCTGCAAACTACCTAAAGATACAAAGAGCCTAGATAAAGGTGTTCCAACCAATCAGCACTCAGCACCACCAATATACTGATCGCCGACGTGATCATCTAGAATCATCTGTACTTTTTCTTCACTGGTTCAGGTCTTAACTTAGACGTGCTTTGTTCTACTTGAATGATTTATAAGTAGGTCACTGTGTGGCTTAACAAAAAAAAAAATCCTCTGAAACTGGTCAGGTTTAGGGACTGGAATGAAAATGAGAGCCTTTGAAAGTCCTTCAGGAAGCCTGGAGAACTGTTCCTTAAGACTACACTGAAAATAAGAGAAAGTATGGCTCTTTGGAAGTGAAATATGAAAAATTTAGTGATGGCTCTATTGAACACTATGAACACTACTGCATATGACAATTTTGACAGACCTTTTGCATAAGCTGTAGAAGGTCTGCTTACCATCTGTGACCCTGTTTGTATTAGCAATGAACATGCTGGTGAAGTCAGCAGAACCAGAGAGCCGTGGTCCTCTCTGCAAGTCAGGAATGAGGCAACCACCCATTAGAGCCTTTATGTACGACGTCACGGTAACAACAACAGCTGTGCCAGGGGCCAGGTAGATTCTTCAGGGATTGGAGAGGTTGTGGGCACGAACGGGCTTAAACTCAGCCAAATCTTGATCATTGGTCCTGAAGAAAGGGAAAGTCATTGGCCGCTTTAGACTTGGAAACAATCAGATTCCGTCTGTCACAGAAAAGCTAGTAAAGATCCTTGGCATGGTCTTCAGCTGCAGCCTGAAAGATGCAGATTCCATCAAGGCAACCAGCGCACAATTTGAGGGGTGGATGAAGGAAGTGGATAAGTCTGGTCTCCCCAGGTGGTTTAAAGCATGGGTCTACCAGCATGGAATCCTTCCAAGAATCCTCTGGCCCTTGCTTATATGCGAGGTGCCCATGACTACAGTGGAGGGATTGGAGCGCAAAGTGAGCAGAAAGTGAGCAGCTATCTTCGCAGGTGGCTGGGCTTACTGCACAGCCTGTGCAGCATTGCTTTGTACGGCAACTCCAATAAGCTCAGGTTCCCCTTTAGTTCAGTAAGGGAGGAGTTTATTGTTGCTCGAGCAAGGGAGCATCTGCTGTACACTGGGTCAGGAGACAGAAAAGTGTTGGGAGCAGGAATTGTGGTGAAGACAGAGAGAAAGCGGAAGGCAGGAGAGGCAGTACAACAGGCAGAAGTTCGCTTACAGCACAAGGCCCTTCTTGGGAACGTGGCACGGGGCAGAGCTGGCCTTGGGAGCGTACCATCAATCCAAGTTGGCAACATCAGTGGAAAGGGAAGGCGATAGCTAGTTCAGGAGCAGGTGTGCGCAGCAGTAGAGGAAGAGCGGCAGGCCAGGGCTGTGGCAATAAGACAGCAGGGCGCCTGGATGAGGTGGGAGCAGGTAACGGAATGTTACCTGGCAAGATATCTGGAAATGGAACCCCCAGAGGATAAAGTTCTTGATTCAAGGAGTTTATGATGTTCTTCCCAGCCCTTCCAACCTGGGGCAAGGTCGAAACACCAGTTTGCACCCTTTGTTCAAGGACAGGGACCCTTGAACACATAATGAGTAGCTGCTCCAAGGCACTGGGCGAAGGGCGGTATCGCTGGAGACACGATCAGGTCCTTAAGTCCATTGCTGAGGCAATCAGCAAATGGATTAAGGGAAGCAGGCACACAAACACCGCAGCCAGAACAATCAGGTTTGTCAAGGCAGGACAGCAGATAAAGAACAGACCTAATGGTGGTATAGGAGGCCTGCTTTCTACAGCAGGAGACTGGGTGATGTTGGTTGACTTAGAGAGGCAGTTGAAGATTCCAGCTTACATCACAGAGTCTGCTTTGAGGCCAGACATTATCTTGGTCTCAAATACCACGCGACAGTTGATTCTTTTGGAGCTGACTGTGCCTTGGGAGGAGAGAATAGAAGAGGCACATGAGAGGAAGTGGTTAAAGTATTAGGAGCTGGTGGAGGAATGTCACAGGAATGGGTGTAGGTGGCCAGTGGAGTTGAGCTGTTGGGGGTTTGCAGGCCATTCCTTCATCAAGGCCTATGGAACCCTGGGTATTACGGGGCAAAATAGGAGGAGAGCCATCAGAATCCCTGGGCATCCCGGGGATAGGTGGGGGCCGCAGTAAGCCACTTGGACACAGGACAGGGCTTGATCAACCCTGGTCGGGTCACCTGGCATAGGGTGTCTGTTGCAAGACCTGAAACACTCAGTGACGCCAGGATACAACACTGACGATGTGTCCAAGTTAATGCATCAGGAGATGTATGCCAAAGTACAAAACAGTATTATTCAAATAGTAATGAGACTGGGTATTTAAAAAAAATCACAAATACCTTCACAAAAGAACTTCACTTATGAAGTGTTGTGATAAAAGATGCACAAAATAGTCATATTTTCTGAAAACTTGTAGGAAAGATAGATGCAGTTAACCATGAAAGTGCACTGAAGCCTACAACAGCGTCTGTTTCAGAATATGCTCGTCACAGTCCTGTACTTAAAGTGTCGTAAAACAGCTGTTAATAGACAGCTAAAAAGCTGGCATTTACTCCTCACAAACAGCCCATGTCTTTATTATTCTCTGGTGATTTATATCCATATTCTTGATATTTGTACCATTTCAATAGGCAGTGGAAAAAAGCTCCTGTTAGGTGCAGGAGCTCGGTATCTTACAACATGCAAATAACTGCATGCCATTGTTGGGAATTTGTGGGATTTTTTGCATTGATGCCACAGATATGCCACTAAAACTAGTGTTTATATCTACATGTAGACAGCTGGTGCACTGAGCTGCAGTCAGCTAGAAAATCGGTAAACATCTCAATTACACAATATGAAGATCAGCTGAATGAAGATATGAGGCACTTTTCCATAAGTGTACAAGAACTGCGCCGCACCAAAACTGTTCCGAAGTTTTGGTTGCAGAATTTGCAGCATGCATTGATTTTCCAGGGCATCTCCAGCCAGTAACAGGGTTTCAGCAGCACAGTTCATTCCCCACAGTTAATTTCTGGTCATCGTTGTCCTAAAACTGCGTCCATGCAGTTGAACAAGGGAAAAGTTTTTCTGTCATAGCTGGTTTTTCTGTTTTTTAATTTTATAGCCCTGAGTTTTTCATTTTTTCTTTGCCCATCCCAGCAAACTTGTTAGCGGTGTCCTGGTACACCTTCGCATTTATCAAAGTGTTAAAGATTTTGTTAGCATCACAGAAAACGCCCAGTAAGATTTATCTTTAGCCCAAACAGACAGTTGTTGACTTCCCAGTTGTTGTTAGTATCTCCATTGTTGTTTTTTGTGCATACAGTGAAACAAATATGGCCTCTTTCCATATTGTGATGATAACATTTTGACCAATTAGAAAGCAGTGATGCAGTCAGCCGGCTGCAGCCCATATTCAGCCCTGCAGTCAAGCAGCTTGGGTACAAGTTGTTTGTAATTTGTAATGGAAAGACATTTTTGTGGTACGGCATGGCTCCTTGTGCCAGTGGAAAGCACCAGTGTCTGATTTTGCCACTTTAGTAGTGACCATTTTATTCGACTGACTGACACATAATAAAATAATAATTAATCGGGGGTTGTCTTTTTTCAGATTTTATCTCCTATTCTCCATTGGACCTGTACTGGTTGGTTTTGATCCTTACAGTCAACAACTGGAAGAGGAAACAAAATGTGTGTGAGAGGAATTCAGATTTTTAGTCTCTTGATTGGTTGAAATATCAAATGTTATATTTTTTCTGAATCTGGAAGTGCTTACTGGTCAAAAACTCTGTTTCTCTCAAAAAACAATTAAACAGAAAGTACAAGTGATTTATAAAGAGCAATGGTGTGCAGACATTAACACAGTGCCTGTACAATATAAACTCTAAAGACTAAATTTTATGGCAGCTGTTTATCATTTTTGTATGTTCTTTTCTTTTCTATAGATTATTCTGATTATCCTAATTCTGCTGATCATTTCGTATAACTGGATGATCACTCAAAGCATCTTTTTAGTGATCAATGAAGCATAACCATCACTATAAATCTTAATTAATTGAAACATTTGGGATTTTCTAAAGGGGTGTAGGTCAAAAATGATCTAAAAGGTCTTGATACTGTGATGTGTTCAGCAAAGTGGGCTGTAAGTTTCCTCACCATGGCCAAATCGTTCCCATTGTGTTAAAATGACCCCCCCCCCCAAAAAAAAAAACCACAGGGGAAAGAAGCTAAAATGCATTAAAAGAAAGGAAGCTGAATAAAAATAGTAATGAATAGTAAACACTGTCCACCCCACCTCAGAAAGAAAGGTAGGGGAAGTTTGCAAGTTTGTCCCTGCGCATGCTGGCGCCTGCATGTTCGACATGCTTGGGAGAGCATGGCATAAACAATTTCCCCCATTTGAAGAGGGAAAAAACAGACAACCTGAAAAAATAAACACTGCGAGATGAGAGACTGGGGGGACGGGGAAGAGGTGGGGAGGGGCAACATGAAAGGCAGTGAAATAGGGCAGAAAAAGACAGAAGGCCCTGGTGATGGTTACTCAAACACCCAGTCGACTGACAGCCAGCCTCTATAGACAAATCAGAACAGTGTGTGTGTGTGTGTGTGTGTGTGTGTGTGTGTTTGTAGACGCAGAGGGTGGGTTTGAAACAAGAGCTTCACTTTTCTGACTTCAAAGCTTGAACGGCGCACCCGAACAAAGCCTGAGATGCACTGAAGGAACGTAAACACAAAGAAAAGAAGATAAAAAAAACTGTGTTGGGGGTGGGGGGGTGGGGGGGTTGGGGTTGGCAGAGGGGTGGGGTTAGAATCTTTTGAAGACTGAAACTCTTTAGAAACAGTGGATGCGAACAAAGTACAGACATGAAGAGCGGAGGTTGCAGAAATGGTGAAATTTGTTCATTAAATACAACAAACTGACACTACCAGTCAAAAGTTTTTGCACACCACAGGTCTGTACAACTTATCCATTTATCTCAGAAACTGCCGATTTTATTTGTGTGAAACATTGGAAAGTTGTTTACTGAACAATTATAAATGAAAATGTCAAAACAAGTTTTCTTTATAAGCTAACTGTAACAGTGCAAGTCTGACACACGTTAACTGTTTCATCACTTAATGGGTTGTTAAAAATCAAACTCTTCTCTGGTGATCCACATTATAATTATACTAGGGGAATTTCTGTAGGTCAGTAGTGAGAAATAAAATATGACATTTTCATTTTCTTTTGTGTTGTTGGTAAATATTATGTAACATGCAAAAGTAGAAAATCTCAGTGTGTGGCAATACTTTTGACTGGTAGTCCATTAAATGGGAACAGTCGGCTGGCATCCAACACTTTGCCTTTTGCCTTTGTAGATTGAAAAAGAAAAAAGAGGCACCACACACCTACACTCAGGGGAAAAATGATCTGTGCAGCTGCAAAAGAGAAACGCCAAAAGAAAAAAGTGATAAATGGTGTCATCAGCGATGCTAATGATGGCTTTTGAAATTACAGTGTAATATGAACAACACTTGCCGTGAAAAAATACTTGATATACTTGATTAAAAAAGTGAATATACTTGATTCAAATGTCTGTCATATGTTACATCAATATGATGCAAGTAAAGAAAACTGAGCACAAGTTTGGCTCTTTATTTAGGTGATTTTCTTCTTTATTCTCAGAGTGGCTGTGTTTGAGCGAGGCGCCCACTGACCTGATTCTCCAGGTCCGCCTTTTTGTTCTTGTTTGCCTCCAGGGTCTCCTGCAGCTTGGCAAGTTTCTCCTGGACCTCTTTCAAAGCAGCCTGCTTCTTCTGGAGGCTCTCCATTGCCACCTTCAGCTCTCCCTCAGCCTGAGCCAGCTTCTCTTTCTTAGGGGCCACTACTTTAGCAACCCTGAGAGAGAGAGAGAGAGATAACAAGAGAAAGAGAGAGAAAGAAAGAGGGAGGGAAAGAAAGAGAGAGAGAGAGAGAGAGAGAGAAAGAGAGAGGGGGGAAAGAGATAACAAGAGAAAGAGAGAGAAAGAAAGAAAGAGGTAGGGAAAGAAAGAGAGAGAGAGGGGAGAGATGGAGAGAGAAACAGATAAGAGAGAGAAAGAAAAAAGAAAGCGGGAGGGAAAGAAAGAGAAAGAGAAATGAAGAGAGAGAAACAGATAAATGAAAGAAGGAAAGAAACAAAGGGGAGGGAAAGAAAAAGAAATAAAGAGAGAGAGTGAGAGATAGAGAGAGAAACATAACAACAGAAAGAAAGAGGGAGGGAAAGAAGGAGAACGAGATAAAGAAAGAAAGAGAGAGAGAAAGAGAGATGAAAAGGAAGAACGGGTCAAAGGAAAGTTTCTTTACAAAAACACTAGCCCCGTTAACATGGACACTTTTTTCACTTTTAATCCGATTATATATGGAAACCGATTAAAAATGTCCCATGTAAACGGTTTAAATTTTCAATCCAATTAAAAGAGGTGTAGACCTTTCTTTTAATCCAATCGATCGAGGAAACTGCTCATGTAAACAGGCAAACCGATTATTAGAACATTTTCGTTTTTCTTTGCTCTTTCTTTCTTTATCTCGTTCTCCTACTTTCCCTGCCTCTTTCTTTCTTTCTCTTTCTCTTGTTGTTTCTCTGTCTCTCACTCTCTTTCTTTATTTCTTTCTTTTGTTATCTGTTTCTCTCTCTCTTCATTTCTCTTTCTCTCTTTCCCTCCCGCTTTCTTTTTTCTTTCTGCGTGAGCTCGCGGCAGGTAGCTACTAGCTGGTAGCCAAGTAGCGTTTAGCCCAGCTGAATGAGTTTACCTCAGGTCCGCCAGTGAACGAAATAAAACCAAAAACTGGTCAGTCGCTGACACTATGTTTTTATTGGATACGTGGAAAGATTGGATGGGCGTAAAATCAGAAACGGACACATCAGTACTGTCCAGAATCACCACAAACTGTTAGCATGGCAAGGTCTGAAGTAACGTTAGCCTGTGTCCTGCTGCACGGTAGCATTTCTCAGTGTTAGAACCAGACTGTATAAACTGGCTCTCTGCACCTCTAAGGATCTATCTGTCTAACTAGGCTCTTCCCATTTAAATAAAATATATTTCTCTGATTATACATATTATTTGGATATTTCTCATTATCAGTGTTATAAGTGAGCATTTTTGCTGATGCAGCACACCAGAACGCGTGATAACAAGTGAAGCACACCTCCTTCTGACACGCGACGGAGGATAAACACGGAGAAAAGGAAGCCTCACAGGTTCAGACAGAGCATTTTCTCTTTTTCTGTACCAGAAAAGTAGCCTAGGTCTACCACTGCACTTCTCAAAATAATGTACTATCGGATTAAATGGCTGGAACATGTAAACGCGGATCTCTTTACTTGATGCTCATGTAAACAGTTCGGTTGGGTTCTTTTAATCCGATTAAATTTAATCGGATTGAAAAAATGTGTCCATGTAAACGCGGCTACTGTTTAACTGGATATTGTTACACCAGTTAATTGGAAAGTGCACCTCCTTACTATACTATACTAACAGTTCAAAGTTTACATTTTGCTTGTTACTCACTGAATATTTACTAAAAATACAGTATGTTCACGATTTGAGCTCCTTTATTTGCCAGAAAAATTAAACACAGCTGACCTATAAAATGCCACCTAATATAATTATAAATATAATTACAACATGGATCACTGAACAAATGTTAGATATTTAATGAGCTATTAAGTGATGAAACAGTCCATTTAAAGTTAAAGGACAGTCTAGAATTCAACTCTGCATCACCACACAACCAGTTAATAGGTTGTCAGACATCCACTGTGTCACGGTTGGTGGCCAGTAGAGGCTGCGTTTTTCTGTTCTTTGGGTGAACACATGTCTGAGCACACTGGTTTTGAGTTTGTTCATTATTTGTTTCAGCTGACCGGTGTGCTCAAAATGATGTTTAGTTTTTATTGGTTTGTGGGTTTTGGGGTTTTGTATTTAGTTCTGTTTGTGGTGAACCTTAGTTGTCGGTCCACTGTCATCCACCCTGGATTGTGGTTACTCCTGTCTCCTTAAGTCTGAATATTGTTTTATGTTTAGACCCTCGTGCCTGCTTCCTTTTTTTAAATAAAAGTAAAAAAGAACGTAAATCTGCGTTTGCGCCTCGTCACGACATGGAGAGAGGAGACATGACACACTGTTACAGATTCTTTCATCTTATAAAGGAAACTGTTTTCACTTGTAGTTGTTCACTCAATCACTTTCCAGTATTTAACAAAAAATAAAACTGCAGTTTATGAAATAAATGGTAAGAGCGGTAAGAAAAAAACTATGGTGTGCAAAAACCTTTTACTGGCAGATTATTAATTAATTAAAAAAAACATATTAAAAGGTATACTAAAAAAGTAATTAGTTACTTTGTTAGCACTTTATTACTAGATCTGCCTCAAGTTACCAATAATATTTAATGATTATGTGTTCCATTTTAAATCATGGACTATTCATGAAGTTATGAAATAATCCTGGTTAATGCATTTTTAACAACAATAGTTGTGCTGTAGGGTAGGTCTAAAAATCTGCACTCCCAGTCAAAAAATTCTCAAATGGAGAACATACTGTAATTTTTTTTGTTAAGAAAGAATATTGATTGCATTTTAGTAAATACATGGATTAAAGCAAAAAAAAATAATAATCTGACAGATTTTTATGTATTTTTTTTTACCAAATGCTCCGTGTTGCGGGCCCATACCACCTCCGTCATGCATCAAATTTTAGTGCTGTGTTGTCCATGATCTCCTAAGCCCCTAGATGAGATACCACACAAAAGCACTTTTTTCACCATGAACGAAATGGCTTGCCATTATCGCCCATTTTATTAAGCCAAGCCCATCTCCACTTACTCTTTACCGAATTGTCGATCTGTGCCTTCTTTTAACAAAAGCGTGTCCATGCTGGCAAAACCGGAGCGTAAGCTCTCGCAACCCTGGAGCCACTGTCCTTAATCTTGAACTTCGGAGTTTTGTCTCATTTATCTATTTAAGCAATGGGTTTTCTCCACTTTCTTCCACTGTCACCACTGACTTCCAGTCATAAATACGTTCTATTCCGATCTTTTTTGAAAATGTAAAATATACTACTACTAGCCTATTATTATGCCCTATTTTTATTATTGTCATTAGTATTATTATTATTATTATTGGATTCACCAGGAAACAAGAAGCCGGTGGTATTCACCCGTTTGCAGATCTCATCTTTGTTTTTGGACAAGCCTTTGAGACTGATGCAGCAATAAATGCTAGAGAATTATTTTCTCCTTACTATGAAGTTTGACATCTTAAACAAGGGTCAGGAAACTTGTAGCCTGTAGACTACTTCGTAGCCGTCAATATTTAAGAGAACTGCCGAAACCATAATGTTTATTTTTATTTTTAGGAAGAATAATTAAATCGTAATTAAACCAAGGAAAAAGACAGCCTTACCAGAACTTTGTCTGCCAAAGCTTCTTTAACCCCTGCCCACCAACCCCAACGCACCCCCACACCCAAAAAAAAAAAAAAAAATTCAGATCTGCATCAATCTCACAATTAACCTTTAGTGCCCTCCGTTGTCGGAAATCCGTCATAGCGACGGAAAACTTTAATCCATGTAAATATTAAGCAAGACGCAAATGTAGAAAATCTGGTAGTGTATATTTGGTAGAAATCCAGTTTTCTAGTGAGTTTGTTTTTCAGAATCATCTTCTGGGTTGGTTAGATGTTAGTTGTTGCTCCCGACAGAGTTCAAAATGAATGGGAAAGGGTGCAAACACTTCACAAGCCAAAACTTTCCTAAAACTTACTTGTCATAGGAGTCCATGGCACAGACCCATTTGCAGAGACCTTCGGCAGCAGTGGAGGCTGTTCGAATCTTCTCGGGCACAAAGTCGGGGTTGGTGATGTATTTGTTGCGGATGATGGCCATGTAGGCTTGGGGAATGTTGTCTTTATTGTATTCGTGCAGACTCTGCAGGAATTTCATGTCACCCAAAAGCTTCTTGGCTGGGCCCCAGAAATCCTCCACCTTTTTGCCAGAGCCAGAAGGATCTGGGATCCGGTCGGGCTTGATGCCCTTCAGTATGCAGATGGCCTCCATCACTAGCTTGACTCCAGCTGGAGGACTCTTCATAGATTTCACAACTGTAATGTCCTATAGATGTGGCCGTTTTGTAAAATTAAATTGACTGCTTTTGACTTATGGTAGTACATTCAATGTATTAAATATTCTGTACTATACAATAGACACCACTCAATTCTTTATATTTTGCTTCCAGAAAGCCAAATTATTGTTTTATCTTTAATGAAGTCTTGAGGAACAGTTCTCCAGGCTTACTTGAGGACATTAAAAGGCTATCAGTTGCAGTTAAGTCCCTGAATCTGACCAGTTTCAGAGGAATGTTTTTTGGTTTGTTAAGCCACACAGTGACCAACAAATAGATCATAAATAGATCTAGCATAATAAAGCACATCTAACTTAAAGTCTGAACCAGTGAAGAAGCTGATGATTAGTATACTGGTGGTGCTGATTATTTATCTAGGCACCTTGTATCTTTAGGCACTTTGCTGCCTGCCACAGTAAAACATTTGTTCCCATTTCTTTCATTTAATCCACTCAATATGCCAAGGATAAGATAGTTTGACAGGCAGAAAATAGTATTTATGCAATGATTCCAAGCAAAATATAAAGAAATTTGGGGTGGCTTAAAACTTTTGCACAGGACTATATACACACACACATACACACTGATGAGTCTTTTTCTAGTTACACTTGCTTTGCATCTATAATCTATCTGGTAGGTGTGAAGCTGAAAAAATGGACAATGAAAATAGATGATGACTATACATTTAAGGTAAATCTAATGAAGTGTGAGAGTGTATATTTATATATTATATATATATATATAAATGTATTACCTGAGGAGTGAGTGTATCAAGCGCAGCCAGTGCTGACTCCAAGATGGGTAAGGCTACAGCCAGGTCTGCGTCACACTCATCTTTAATAGCCTTGGCGTTCATGGCCTGCTCGTTGGCTACTGCTTCATCCACCCGCACCACTTTTTCCGTCTTGGCCACCTCCACGGACTCGTGCTCGATCACCACCATCATCTCATCCACCTCTTTGCTGGCAACACGGAGCTGAGGCTGAAGGGCCTCCAGTTCCACCTGCATGGTGGCCACCTGGGCGGCAGCCGACTCCAGTTTCTCCAGCCCCACCTCATACCGCCTCTTCAACTTCATCACCTCACTTTCACAGACAAGGGGTTAAAAACAGATTGGTCTTTGTTGTTGAAGTCAATTCTGTATTTTTTCAAAATACTACACTGCGGCTCTGATTTCCTACGTTTCCAAATAAAGAGTACTGATCTGTGGATCTGTCTGACATGTGATTTCCAAAGAACAATTTCATAAATAAAAACGAGGTATTTTTGCACCAACAAAGTAATACATAGTGAAATAGAAAGGAATGGCTCAAGACTTTTGCCCAGTATTGTATGTTGGTAATGTCAGAGCACAAAAACAACTCACATCATCAATCTGAGAGGGCAATATTACACTATGGCCAGTTTTTGGCTGTTATTGTGCAGACATAGCACAGCATGCTATTTTTAGACACCTGAGAAAATTATATTTAAAACAATTTTAGCTGAGCAGTATATGTTTTTAAAAGCTAAGAATATATTCAAATACAGTGGTGGAATGTAACAAAGTATTTGTACTTCGTTACTGTATTATGTACATTTTTACTTTACTTAACCTGTTCACTGTCCATCCCATATAAAAATAATAATGCATATTTTTTTATTTTACTCCATTACATTTTGCGGTAATTATCTGTACTTTCTACTCCACTAAAGTTCTACAGTTTATGCTGTTAGTCGTTACATTTTATGAACACAATTTCCTCAGAATCTTGCATGAATAGTTAGCCTATTGCGTTCTGGCGTTGTTTGCCATTTCCTACCAATCAGGTGGCTTTATTAGCTACAATGACGGCAGAGCGCACGTCTATTAGCAGCACAAGCTGGTAAACTGGCTTGATTTCAAGAAGACGAGACATTCAACATGGACCCAGAGTCAACATCGACTGAGCGGGAGCATGAACCCTGCAGTTCTGAATCAGAAAGAAATCTTTGGCCATATTTAAGGAAGTTTTTTGAGTTCAAATGAGCAAAGAATGAGTCCTTTGCGTTTTCAATTTATCGCTTGCCTGCCTCAACCCAAAGAATTGTTGCCGTTTAAAAACTCCCCTTCAAATTTGAAGAAACATATAGAGGTAAGCTATGCTATGCTTTTGGGTATGTTATGATATGTTATGATACTGTTATCTAGCGAAGTCTATGTTGACATACAGAAATAGTATCAAAATCACAGCAGTGTAGCTTCATTATTTCTTTAACACGGTGGTAGGATAAAATTTATCAATTGTGTGAGTACTTTTACTTAAAAAAATACTTTAAAGTAAATTTAAAAGTACTTAGTACTTTCACTTAAGTAAGATTGCTGATGTAGCACTTCTACTTTTACATGAGTACATATTTAGCAGGATATTTGTACTGTTACTTAAGTACTAAGCTTCAGTATTTCCTCCACCACTGTTCAAATAATATTAATACAGTTTTTAGGTATGTCTATGTGGGGTTTTTTTTAAATTCCCAGACCTCTCCTCATGGAACCCTAGTATTACATTACAGTTCTCATCAACTACCTCAAATCACTACTGGGAAATATTTACCCATCACTACTGGGGAATAAGCTCACGTAAATGCAGGTGGATCCCCCATTGGTAGCCTGGATTACGGACTATCTAACAAATCAACCACAGCATGTCTAGCTGAAGAGCTGCTGCTCGGATAGCATCCTCAGCAGCATGGAGGCGCCACAGAGAACTGTTCTATCATCCTTCCTCATCACCCTTCCTACACATTTGACTTCAGGTACAGATCTCAGTCATGTCACCTGAAGAAATTCTCTGAGGACTCTGCTTTTTTGGCCTGTATCAGGGATGGACAGGAGGATGAATACAGGAGTGTGGTGGACAGCTTAGTTAAATGGTGTAATCTTAACCATTTACAGCTTAACATCACAAAGACAAAGGAACTGGTAGTGGACTTTGGAGAGCAAGCTTCTCCTCCCACCCTGTTACCATCAGAGGAACGGCTGCTGAGGTGTTTGAAGTCTACCGGTACCTGGGGTATACACTGACAACAAACTGGACTGGTCCAAGAGCACTGACGTTGTCTTTAAGAAAGGGCAGAGTCGGCTTTATCTACTGAGGAGGCTCAGGTCTTTTCATGTCTGTAGGATAATGTTGACCATGTTCTATCACTCTGTGAAAGAGGGTGTGGTGTTTTTTGTAACTGTGTGCTGGGGCAGTGGGGTGAAGGCAGCTGTTGCCAACAGGCTGAACAAGCTGATTAAAAAGGCTGGTTCTGTCCTGGGTGTCAAACTGGAGACCCTGGCGGAGGTGTCTGAGAAGAGAATGCTGAAGAAGCTTCTCTGCATCATGGAAAAATCCTCTCACCCCATGCACACATCCTTGATGGACCACAGGAGCACACGCAGCAAAAGACTCAGGACTCAAGTGCAGAACTGAATGACACAGGAAACCTTTTCTACCTGTGGCAATAAACCTGTTTAACTCCTCCTCGTTCTGTAGATGATCATTTTCAGTCTGTCATTCTGCTCCAAAAACAACTGCTACTCAACTGCTCAATATACTATCTGAATGCTATTGAATGTTAGTCTCCTCAACACCTGCTGCTAACACGCTACTATCGCAATTATTATCTACCTAACATCGACAATTATTTTATTAACACCAGTTTTAAAAAAATCTATTTATTTTGAAAGTTTGTTGTTTTTGTGCTTGTGGGTGCGTGCAGCACGCAATGCTATTTGTGTTGGCTGGTTTTCGCAGGGGTCAGGCGATCCCATTACTTTTGTCTATATAATATATAATAACAAATAATATGGACAAAAGTAATGGGATGCATGACCCCAGTGAAAACCGGCCGACATGTATATCCCTCCCATTACTTTTGTATCAAGATCTCTGACCATTACACTTTAAAGACACTGCATTCAGATACATAGACGTTCATAGGGAGCTGGTCCCCCTTCACACCTGGTATAATGGTTCCACCCCCATCCTTGTTTTTCTATAACAAACTAGATCAAACTTGAATGCCCTGTAGAGGCAAATAGCTTTGATTTTATATCTGATTTGATGACATTAATGTTTAAGTTTAACTGCAGCTGTGTAACTGTGTTAAAGGGAACACTGCTGTTAAAAACACCTTTTTTGTTTAAAGTGTTTGCAAACCAAATGTTACTGCACTTTTGTTCATACTGCAGTACTTTAAAGGTGCGCAATACACTACTTTTGAATTTATTATTTAATTTTGCATGTAACAAAGTGATTAATCGTGATTAATCACAGAAAATAATCAAAATCACTTTTTTATAAACCATTTGTAACAGTGATCTGCTGGTTCAGCACACTAAATATGAAACAAAGCAGTGTAAATTACTTTTATTTTTTTTGTTATGCTATTCTATGTAATTATTTTGGTTTTTTGGTTGCACTATTGTTATTGTCTGTTTTTTAAAAATTCTCTCTAGCCTTATCTTTATACTTCTTGTTGCACTGAGCAGTGCAATGACAAAAGAATTTCCCTCAGGATAAATAAAGATCTTTCTTATCTAATCTTATCTTAAATCCCTGGTCCAGTTCAATCAGTACTTCATTACATTAAATCAGGAGCTGCTGATGAAGTTTCACAAATGGCTGAAGGCATCGAGCAGAATGTGAACCCAAACTGGTGTTCTTCTAACAACTACTTTTTACAAACAGAACAAATCTTGATGCTTGATGCTTTAATGCTTTCTTGTTTTATGAATTTATTCTAATGTTCACGTATGTGTTTGTTGGCAGAAAGTCCCTCACTGCTCACATAAATGGCTTAAAAAAGTCTCTAAGGCTTTTGTAGAGCACTGTATACAAAGCATTCTGTGCCACTTCTATTGTTTGACTCTTGCCTGAAAAGATAATTATTCAAGTAATCATATTAATCATTAGATATTGTAATATACTAATACAATCAATATAAATGGCCCTACAGCTAATTAATTAAAAGGTAATTTGGATACATTCAGACATTTGGTGCATGATAAACATCCTAATAACTCTATAAAACTATATAGCCAGTTACAGGCAATGAAGAGCCTTACGTTCTCTTGCGTTCCAGCAGAACTTTAAAGGTGGAGATGAGCTCCAGGTAGGAGGTGGGTGTGACATAGTTGTAGCGCTGCAGCTCGGAGAGGAAGCGTGCTGAGAGATTGATGGTAGAGGTGTGAAAGCTCTGACACATGTCGATGCAGCCGGCACGAATGTCATCTGTCATCTCGATATCCTCCAAAAAGCGAGACGCAACTGCTTGCAAGGCATCCTCAGGCCAGCTCTTAAGAGAAAGATAATGTGAGATGTGAGGATGAGATGTAACACCACAGGTCTGGCGTCCTCAACTGACTCCACAGAAGCCAACTGTGCTAGGTCTGTCGAGTTCTGGTGTTTTCCCTCTGATTTAAGGAATGTTTGAGGAACTTCACCAAACTGTGCCAGACTTGACATTTGGACACCCCTGAATCCCCCAAAAAATTGCACCAAATTGCTGTGATGTCAGAGAGGTAAACCCCTTACCTGCAATATAATCACTGTAAAGAAAAATTGTCCTAACCTGGAACCAGTCTATTGTGCAGCAGTTGATGAGAGCTGGGAAACGTCGCAGACGGCCTCTGAAGGTGTGTCCTATAGGACTCATAGCCAGGACCACGTGGAGCTGGCTGCGGCATCGCTCGAGGAACATGTTGAAAAGAGCCAGCGGGCTTCCATCTGTTTGCTTATCCCGCTCCCTCTGACGGTCAAGGACGCGCATGCGCTCGCAGATCTCCTGCTTCTCATCCACGGCAAAGAGATTCGGCACTTCCCCTGTGTTAAGCAGATTGCTGACATCTTCCAGGAATGACTCCATCTTGATCTGGGTGTCAGTAAAGAGGAACACGCCATGGGTTTCGCCAAACGTGGACTTCTGGAGTATAAGCTTGAGATCGTCACGCCACTCGGCTGTGCCGTAGCTTTTTGAGATTTCCACCTGGAAGAGCTCCGCCTCAGCCATGTGGGCAGCCAGGCGAGTGAGGGACTGTCGACCACTCCCTCCGACCCCTACCAGGAGCGCGTGGCCGCGAGGCTGCTTGAGGACACGGGAGATCCTGCAGACATGTTCAATTGCGAAACGAAAGAGCACAAGGTTCATGGGCGCCTTGCTGACATTGTTGAACTCCTCCAGATGAGACTCCACTACCTGACGCAGGTGGTCCAGGTTGCCCACCTCACGATAGTTGCGGTCCTCTCCCTTGGGGTCGTGGAAGTCGCAGAACATGAGGCTGCGCAGGTCGTCTTCTGTTACACGGCCATCCATGTCAAAATCCAGGTGCTTGAAGAGCTGGTGGAAGTCCTCCTTAAGGTGGGACTGGCTAACCTCCTGCAAGAAGTCCACCATCCAAGTGCGGTCAGATGGCTGGACCAAACGGTCATAATAGACCCTCTGCACCTGAAGCAATACAGGTACCACATGTGAAGTTGAGAGTTTATGTATAACTGAAATAATCCTTCTGTCCCTACAACAACTCATCAGCAATAACTGCAACTTCTAAGGATTAAACTATTTTTGGCTTGTATAAGAAAAAGCTCACAGTGCATCCAAGCACTAGTCTTGCACAGCCTCTTAAACTGCGGTTAAGTAAGTGCATTACCTCATGTACCCAAAGGCGTTTAATGGCTTTAGGGTCATCTGCAGTCTCTGGACGAGATAAGCAAACCCCCTGGATGACACGAGAGAAATCACGGAGGTTGAAGAGATAATGGGACTTAGCAGGAGTGGGCAGCAAGTTCTTAGTGGCTTCCTGATACACAGCCGTGGTAGCCCCAACTATTTGAGAGGTAAGGCTGGCAAATGGCTTTGGAAAAGGAAATCTGAGAACAAGAGCAAAGGAACAGGTGACACAGCATGTTGGTAAGGCAACCAAGATGAATTTAGTTGGCATGATCTCCTTTGCGTAATTTTAAGAGGCTCTTACAAGCTTTCTTTCATTATTAGTATTATGAAGTATTTCTATAATTGACAAACTCTACATCACACAGCACTTACAGTGATTAAGCAAGATACAACTGCAGGATCAATTTAAACAAAACTGAAAAATCAAATGGACACCACAGATTTACCGTATAGTCAAGTGCCAGCTCAGAATCCTGGAAAAGATGGTATACATGGTTTTTTCATCAAATTCGTTGATCGTGATTGTGTTAAAATGACGAAGGAAGCGAGGTGTTACTGGGTTCCTCCCACCACCTGTAAAACATTAAATAACATCAAGAAAAAAAATATTACAGAATCAGGGCTGTATTACATTATTTTCATCCATAGTCTTTATGCATAAATTATTCTGGCAGATTGTGAACCAGTCATTGTTACCAGGGGTTACCATTGTGGTTACTAGGGGTTACCACAGTTTCACAAGTGGAACTGGTCTTTGTAGAGCAGCTTGTTGATGGAGCTGCTCCATCTCTCTTTACTCTTTCTATACTTGAGTGAAATTCATATATAAATTGGATGTCTAGTGCTGCAGGACAGTGTGCAAAAAGGTATTTTTGTTTAATTAATAAGATAGAAAACTTAGAAAACAAATGCTCATGTTGCTCTTTTTGTCATTTAGTCATAAATCTAATATGCTCTATGCTATTTAATATATTCTAATCAAATTTCTACTCAATTTATCTTTGAAAATACATATTTAAAAAAGAAAAATACTGGTTGTTGTGGGTTTGTCTGAGTTACCAGGGCTACCAATTATCATGAAAGACTGGCTGCCTAAAACACATATAGGACAGAACTGGATTGGGACAGATTTTTTCAGGCTGCAGTTATGTTTAGACTAGGGCTGTCAGTAGATTAAAGTATTTAATCACGATTAATCTCATGTTTGCCATAGTTAACTCGCAATTAATCGCACCTTTAATCGCAGTCCTAAACATACTCTTTTTAATACTCTAATATGTTTGCTTTTATGTTTATTAATGACAGTCAATACTGTCAACATTTTTTCAAAAAATAATCTAACACATATTTACATATATATATATATATATATATAGACCAACTCCATATGAAAGTTCATATCTGAATGCAGTGTTATCAACACTAGAACGGCTGACAGAATCAGAATCAGAATCAGAATTGCGTCTACTGGCCTATTGGAGCACAGCATATTTTACATATTGTTGTTTTATACTGTTGTGATGAGAGACACCATCGACCATCAAATTCCTTGGATGTGTCGCTCACATACTCAGCCAAAAAACGGGATTCTGATTCTGACTGAGATTCTGATTCTGATATGGCAACTGGTGCTGTACTGTGTCTGCCAGCAGGCTGCAGGACTAAACGGCCGAATGTACTGCAGCAGTGTCGCATCAGGAAGCGTCTTGTGCGAAACTGGGCACTGCTCGCATTCGGTGAAAGCACCGAATTTTCTAAATAAAAGGATGTAAAAAAACCTGCATTAACGTGCGCTAAAATAATTGTCGGCGTTAAGTAAATAATGCGTTAACACGATAAAAACTTTCCCAGCCCTAGTTTAGACAAAATTTTGTTCGGCTACAATTATGTTTGGATAGAATTTAGCAGTTCAGTTGGGACAGAATTTTGTCTGGCTACAGTCGGTTTAGACAGAAATGTTGGTTTTATGGACTAGAGAATTTTGTTTAGGACAGTTTTGTCTGGTTACAGTCGGGTTGGGAAATTATTTTATGGGGCTACAGTTGGGTTTAGCACAATTTTGTTGGACTAAAGCAGAGTTGGACACCAGTCCAGGAGTTAAATTTGTTTGTCACATAATTTCAGACTCAGGCTCACCAGGAGGCCCCATGGCACACATGATCTGAATGTCCACCAGGTTGATCATGGAGCAGTCCTTCATGTCGTACCAGTTCCAGTGGTCCAACCACTGACGCAAAAGCTCCACAGGTGGCTGCGCTCCGTATGTTTCCCTCGCCGGCATGTTCACATCATCCACAAACACCACCTACAGAACAAATGTTTCCATTTTCACACTCTTATTCCAAGAAACTACAATCCCATTTTGCATTTGAGTAACATTCTTTGGCTTTCCCCTTACTTCAAACGTGAGTGATGACATTATAATCAGAAACCGGCAGAAGGAAGACGTGCTAAATTCATGCAAACACTAATCAAAATCTGAAATTATTAAGCAAACACACACATCAAATAGATATAATGCAATGTGTCACAACCTAGTATACAGTTTAAGAGCTAGAACAGTGCTCTGCTGTTAATACCATGTAAATGCATGTACATGTGAACAGTTTGAAGGGGATACCATCTTTTGCACAGCGAAGGCATAACTTTGAATAGAGAAACTACAGATCTTTATAGAAGTTCCAAGCAGTTAACATTAAAATAGATGGCAGCATATACAGTACTTTATAATATTGGATTAATATTAATATTATATTGGATGATAATACCGTTTTCTTTCCCAGTGGTGGGCCAAACACTCCTTTCCGTCTCTTGTCCAGCTTAGACATGATGATATTCTGAGTCTGAGCAGCTGTGGTTTGAGCTGAAAAGTTGATTAGTAGAGGGTTGTACATATCCTTGTTCAGACGATTCAGTAAGAAGTCCTGCGGAGGGTGGAAGATATTCAATTAAGCTCGCTAGCGGGGTTCAGAACCCTGGGTCTACAGACCTCTACGTTCATCATGTACTTCATTAGAATCACCAATCTCTTGCTACATTCATTTGGTCAGTTCTTGGATGCTGTGGATCAGGTATTATTTGGGGCCTCCATGCCAAACACTTGCCTACTCTTAAACCCACCTCTGAAATGGTCTACAGATGGATCTGAACACTTATGAAGTTTCTCACTCTTAAAACACTCATAAAGAGGTAACTAGCTAGTCATTGGCTAGTAAAGGTATCACTTCTGGAAATGGACCTCTCAGGGTGTTAATGACATATGAAGGTAAATAAATAAATAAATCCTGTTATTTTATTTTGTTATTTTCTCTGTCTTAATGCACTTTGAGATTTTTTTTGTAAAATGGTCAAACCAGAGCTGAATTTGGGTGAATTCTACAGGGCTGAAAAAGTCAAAATGAAGAGCCGTTTAGGAGCAGAAAAAGTCTACTCTTGTTTCTGAGCTAAGCCAAATGATCCAGATCGCTAAACAAAGAGACAGAATTTTAACACAAACAATTAAAGCTATTTGCAAAATATTTCAGGAATTAATTGACAACCTGCATTTATCTACAAAATACTCAGGAAATGTATATTATTGGGAGCAATATTGTGCTCACCAGCTGACTCAGTATTTATCTCAGAGTTCTTACAGTTGGAGTCATTTTTATTCAACACCCTTAAAGAACTACGCTTTTCATGGGTCAAATGGGCAAAAAGTGCAAATCTATGCATGTATTCCGTTTCTTCAGACCAATTTCTTTGAAAAGGCTAAATCAAGACCGAACTTTCTAGTGCATGGAGCAGGTCGTATGAAGTTATGCATGCGATACATGGTGTGTTTTTAGTCACTTGAAGCCGTCTGAAAGCACCCTCATCTGACAAATGGTGTGATTTCACATTCGCCTCCACAACTGGGGCACTGAAATCATCTGCACCTGCAAGGCAAGTCAGCCACTTAACTTCCTGCCTTCAACTTCGTTCAGATCAGTGCTTAATGCAAATGGGACACTTTAAATCTATTAATGACAAAAAACTCAGCTCTTGATGAATGTAAGAGAGTGAGTCGGTGGCACGAAAGAGAGCACTAATTCAACACATGGAAGGCACTTCAAATATGACTGCCCCAAAATCACTACATAAAACAGTTTAATTCAAGAGACGCGTCTATAGCCATGTAAGCATATAACTGCGGTCAGAACAAAACCTCCAACATTGGAAATTTCAGAAATAGGAAGAAAACATTCGTGGCTTATAATGGAAGTTAATGGTAAGTATAAATATACATTCAAAACTTTGTATAGGCAGTGATGATATACAGATGGGTTTATGTGAAAACTGGAACTCTGACTTTTCTGTTGGCCAGCACTGAAGGGTCCTACTATATGCCACATAATACCACATTACCACATAACACCTGATGCCACACGAATGCCTGTCTCATAAAACCAGACTATACAACAATACCACACTGTACAACATACCACATGATTGTCTACCACATAAAACCACACTGTACAACATGATGCCACACTATTCCACACCATTCCACCATCATTATACCATTATCATGTGGAATTATGTGGTAAACTGCGGTACAGTGTGGTATTGTGTGTTTTTATGTGGTATCCTGTGATACAGTGTAGTGTAGTTTGGTATAATGGCATCAATATCAAAATCCTTCTGTACACATTTAAGGGCATTCGCCACCTCTCCCCTCCATATTTGTCTGATTTGGTTCAGATCACTCCATCTCATTGCCTCAGATTCTCCTCCTCTCTTTCTCTCTCTTTCTCCCCCTCGTCTTGACACCATGGTCAACAGGGCTTTCCGCTGCTCTGCTCCTCAGCTTTGGAATTCACTACCTCCTGACAAAAGAAACATCGCTTCTTTTCCTCTTTTTAAATCTAGACTCAAAACTCAACTCTTATTCAACAACAGCTTATTCAACATAACCTCATCCACTCTGCTTATTATTTTGTATTGTTTTATGTAGATGTTGTATATTATGTCTGTTCTTATGCTGGTTCTTTTTATTATTTTGTGGTGTACTGTCCTTGAGTGTTTTCAAATAAAATGTATTATTATTATTATCATCACGTGGTACATTTTGGTGTTTTGTGGTATAGCGACATATGTGTAAGCAAAGTGTGAACAGACCACAGCACAGCATCCGGTATGAACAGTCTGAAATTATTTCTCTGCATTTAATCTATTCATTAAGTGAAGCAGTGTGCAGTCAACGACGCAGCACCTGGGAAGCAGTGTGTGGGGACGGTATTTTGCTTAAGGGTACTTCAGTGGTGCCACTGGCAGTCCTGGAATTTCCATGACCTTCCAATTGAAAGAGCAACTCCCTAACCACTGGGCCACCAGGTACAGTGTGGTTTAGTCTGGTTCTAAGGCACTAAGATAACAATCCACTTTTGTACATGGGCCCATATCATAAAAAATTGACCTGTTTTTTCTACAGAAGTTTGGCCTTGCCCTTCAATGCCAAGTTGTGTGTAGCAGTTCAGCCCTGCACGTGTTTCAGCCTGGACTCCTTTGTGCAGGGCAGCCAATCACAACAGAGGCAAAAAAACAGCCTGCTGAAATGCAAGAGATAGGAACTATAAGATGTAATTTTACCATTTTCCATTTTTACATTTTCCATTTTTAAAAGCATTAATACATCAAACCCAGCCCTGTGTTCTTCTGGTAGTCTGAAAAGCACATTGGTGTTGTTTCACTCACTCACTTTACCCGCAAATGCACTTTGCCTCAGAGCGCATCTGAGGCTGTCTTGTACTTGTAGCCTTTAATCTATAGTGAGCAAGGGCTTGGCAGAAGAGTAGTTAGTAGCTACTGTGTTGAGACTGCTTGTATGTGCATGTGTATGTGTTTGAAATATGAGCATAACGAGGCAGGTAATGGATGAGGCTGTTAGGGTGATGGATCTCCAGCTGGCTGCCTTGCTCCCCCTGCACTCCACCAAAAATAGGACTGCTTGAATGGAGGAACAGAGGGATGGAGGGATGGGGTGGTGATGGGAGGGGTGGGGGTGGAGACATGGCAGGCCGCCGTCCATCTTGGGCAGTCAGATCATTTATCACAAACTGCTGACACCCCTGAGCTCCACATACACATAGACTCCCATGGCCTTCCCTTACCGCCATGCTCAACTGGCCATGTTGACGGGAGGGGGGAAGGAGTGAGAAGCCCCCTCTAGTGCTAAACGAATAGTTCCACACCACCTACCTCCACTAAGTGTTTCTCGGGCGAACAGGTAGACGCAGGGTTCCCAAGCGCAACTGTTTATTTCTACCTGTCTTCCACTGTTTCCTTAGAGGCTTGCTAAAAGCCTGAGCTTTCTTCTGGAGTAGAGCCTCAGTGGACTAGTTTCATGGTCAAAAGAACTTGGAATCAACAGCAGGGGCCTGCTGTTACTGCTCTGTCTTCCCTTCCGTAGCACTTTATAACAACAGGCTTCAATAAACATCATCTAATACAAGGGATCCCAACCTTGACATTGGCAGGCCACACGTCCTAGCACAACACTTTCAAATGAACTGACCTGGAAATTTATATAATACAATAAACAATTAAATGTATCAGATTTTGCTTGACCGCATAATCTGGAAACAAAAAAACAACAAATTAAAAATGCTCTTTCTGTACTCATTACCCGTATTTTAGATTTGAACTTAAAATATAAACATTACTCGCTAGTTATACCATGCATTTTGCAAGACCAATAATTAGTTTTATTTTTTAGCAAATAATTATGAGTAATTTTGTCATGTTTTATATATATATATATGTATATGCTAGCAAAATGTGGCAATTAAAAATGACCATCTAGAAATATTACCATGTCACTGATCCGTGTAAATATCTAACTGTAAAAATGACCTCTGTTCTCAATTGGCTGCCCAATATTGTGCCCTTTTGAAAAATGAGCTAAAATACTCCTCATAACTTCACTGTGAATGTGTCTGAGAATATGCCTAAAGGCTACAGGTCAACTATTGTCAACAATAAAAGTGGAGTGGCTGTCAGTAGGAACTTCCTTCAAACCTCTTTAAAATAGCAGCAGGGATTCCCCACATCATTAAATGCAGAGGGATCTGAGAATGTTTTTATTTCCCAGAAAAAAAGTTGCCCAACTGCTAGTTAGCACAGTCAAATTATTTCATCACCATGCAGACCATGCATAGAAAGAAAGACCCAGACACTCACTATGATGTACACACTCTTGCCAGTTCCTGTAGGTCCCACAAAGACAGTGGGCTTCTGGTGTGTGATAAGCAGCTCCATGAGAGCTGTGTAGCGCACTGTGTCCTCTGTAGGCACAATGATCTCATTGAACTGGATGTCTTTAGGGATCGGGGGTGCTTGCTTCAGTTCTTCCGTCCACAGTTCCCATCTTCCTGGACCCTGGATCAAAAAACAAAAAGATGGTAGCACAGAGAGGTCAGCATGGGACATTTTATACAACAATTTTCATTTTCACAATTACCTTTATTTTTCAAATGGCAATGTAACCAAATATAAGCCACTCGGGGCTCAGGCAGACGTGAACAAACCTAAAAACACAACTATGCCTTTCATTCATATCTGAGTCAGATAACATTGAACACACTGTATAGAATACCTTAAATTTTCATGAGTTTGATAAATATCTTTGCCTCATAAACATTTTAAACAGCAGTTAAAACAAGTGAATTTTGGCAACCGTCTCTTTACAAGTTAGACAAACTCAATTTACAGTGAAGTATTGTAATTCCCACCGCTCTTTTTCTTTGCAGTCACAATGGCAGAAATGAGTGCAGAAGGGTTTGCGGCATTAGAATGGTACTGCCCCCGTGTGGTGAAAGGAGGAATTAAATTTTAGAAGTTTTATGAGGACAGATCTAGCGAGCCATTAAGAACACATTATAACACCGAAGCCGCGGGCCATATGAAATCTGACTGCGGGCCATTCATGAATGGAAACCTCACGGAAAACTCCCATTTTTCTTCCACATAAGGAGCTGTTTTGCCGTATGACGACAATTTACCATTGGTTCAGGCACGGATCTGTGTCGCTTATGTTCTGGGACAAAGAAAGAAGAAACTGTGGACTTTGACTCAGGTCACCTATTTTCCCACAGACATTTCCCTGACCAACCTCTTTGACGAAGCGGTACTGGTACAGAATGCCCTCTGTGGGTAAGGGCACTGTCAGGGGCTTGGCTGGCGGCTCGACGTGCTCGAGGATGCCATGCTTCTCCCGAGTCTCTTCACTCAGCGCACCAGTTAACACCTCCCTCAACAGCCCGTCAAACTTTTGCTGGCCAGCCTCGGAACAGCTGGCCCCCACTGACCACACCAGAGAGAACACAAAGATACCCTGGAGAAAAGAGAAAAGAGAAAACTAAAATCAGGCAGGTTTACTAAAACAAGTGTTCTAGGGGTTGACATTCTTTCTACTTATTTTTTGTTACTACTTCGTTTATATTTATGCATGTATACAATGAATCTGAATCAGAAAACGTTATTGATCCCAGAGTAAATCGCTTATGACTGCACAGACACACAGAGACACAAAAAGTCTGATGGGTGGATGGGTGACAGGGGAAGGAGAAATAGAGTCTAATGGGAGAGGGGTGAGGGGTTTATAGAGTGTGAGAGTGTGTGACACGGGGAGGAGGGTCAGGGGCAGGAGTTATAGAGTCTGATGGGTGAATGTGTGGCAGAAGGAGGAGTAATAGTATGATGGGTGGGTGTGTGACAGAGGGAGGAGTTATAGAGTTTGGTGGCAGTGGACAGGAAGAATGTTCTGTGGCATGTAATAACCATAGCCCAGTATTGACCTCATCCCCACCATTAACTCAATCAATTATTCAAAAGAACTCTGTAAACTTGATTGCACAAAGATCAAATTTCGAAAGCATATAAAATGCAACCGATAAAAGCACTGTGGGCATTGATTCAGGAAAAATGGCTTCAGCTCTCCGAGTGTAAACAAATACGGTCCTTTCTGGTGTTGTTTGTTTTTTGGACATCATGCTCCTTGCTGTGATGGCTCAATAGGAGGTAATGGATGAGCTAATCAATGAGGCCACACATCAGGGATTTTTTTCACACGGACATGATTCCCTGGTGTTGTTGGGGCAGGTGGAAAAAGATTATCGCACCTTCAGACAAAGAAGAAGCAGACAGTATTGAACCGACTGCAGAGACAAAAACAACTTCATAAAAGTGTTAAATATTAGCTTTGGGCAAAATTGCTGCAAAGATATCTGACGATGGTGTGAAAGCTCAAGCTTGGCCCATATTTATCAAATTTCTGGAAGGATCCTGGATTATTAACCTGGATTTTCTGCAAATGAGGCAATTCAATGTGTTAAATAACTATAAATGTTTAACTCCTTTGTCAAATGTGATCATTAATATTGTCTAATATATCAATACATATTCTGTATTTTTTCTAATGATGTTTATGCCATACAATTAAACTTTCCCTTTTCATTACCTGTCTTTAAGACTGTTCTGACTGGTTGCAGTTTGACAGAAACACTCAACTACAGTTTGAATGGGCGGAGCTAAATGACTATGTAAATATATTAGTTAGCATGACATCACAAATCAATAATTTGGCAGATTATTTTCTATATCTGGATATAATGTTCTGAAGGAAATGCACAGATTACATAGTACAATGTGCAGTGAGAGTTGCTGTGTTGTTGTGTTCTGGTAAAAAACACCTAAAATGCCTAAAAATGCCCATTTTTATAGTGTAAACCCTAAATATGCTCCCAGAACACTTTAATTTCATTTTAAACTCAATTCAATGCATTACCCTAAAGAAAATGTAAAGGTAAACCCGTATTCGCCTCTTTTCAAGGTAAACCCGTCTTTTAATTTTAATTCCCCGCCGAGATATGTCACCCAGTTTTTGGAGAATAAAACCTGATCTACTCGGGCTCAATGTACAAATGAAGGCTTGTTGGAAAGGTCTCCTGGAGATCTACCAAACTGTGGAGTTTGTGAACTGAGTGCTTTCCTCGCCGAGAGATGCAACTCGGAAGGTCGTGGGACAAAAGTATTGGGACACTGCGGCGAGGTGAACGGGTCCCTTGTGTGAAAACATCCAGAAAAAATATATTTATTGCCGCAAAATGCAAAATAGGCGGATATTTGCAGTTTCTGCGTTATTGTGGGGATTTCTACGTAAAACTGAGTTCGGTTCTCAAAAAAATCTGCATGTGACTGGGGGATTACTGTATTAGTAACTATTTTCCCAGTAATAAGTTAATCACTGTTAATGAAACCAAAATAACCAAATAACCAAATAATAACCAAATGATTTATATCAAATGACCAAATTTATATCAAATTCTCATTTCAAACACAACGCTTATTTTTTAAAAAAGTATTTAAAATAGCAGAAAACTTTTAATCATAACGATTAATAATAAGAGGGAAGCCCTTTAAAATAAAGGGGGAGCTTGAGGTGTTTTAGTGCAACTTTTAATTTTAAGAGGTCCTTTGGGTTTTTTTTTAAGTGAAACCCATATTTTCATTTAATTCACATTGTTGGGGAAAAATTCTAATTTTCTGCATGTCAAACTGTCTTAAATTTGGCATACTGAATAGATTAAAAGAGAGAAATGGAAACAAATGTTTTACTTTGACAGACTGCAAAGAGCCTAAAGATACAAGGAGCCTAGATAAAGGAGTTCCAACCACTCAGCATTCAGCACCACCAGTATACT
>JBBPCY010000002.1:5070224-5081787 GCA_037974405.1 Brachyalestes nurse | reverse complement strand
GAGCAACGTTTGGGCTTACCACTGGAAGGAAGGATGATAAATGGAGTAAGGGGGGGGCCCTGACACTACGTGCCACACGTGAAGAAAACCACACACACACACACACACACACCACCTGACGTGCTCTACACCACACTACTCGTGCAGCGACACCACCACCAAAATACGCCAGCCGCCAACTTGGTAGCCAAACAGCTCCTGCTCACACAAAACAAAAACGACAAAAATAAATAATTAACAACAAAAAGAAAAGGAACAAACACAAAAAGGAACAATAATTCAAGATAAAGGGGAAAAGTAATTCCCAAACAAAACAGATTGGCAAACAAGCAAGAAAATAAACCAAAATACAAAAAAAAGCCACTCAATCCAAAAAAAGAGAATAGAGCAATAGGTAAAAAGGAATTCAAACACTAAACACAGGGACAAAAAAACAAAACAATCCAAGGAACCAATCAAACTGGCAGTGCCGAGGTGATGAACCAAGGCATTACAATTTATAAGAAAACAAAATCAATTACATAAAACAAAACCCCAAAATCACAAGAGACAAAACAGCAGCACCAGAGCACAGCACCAAAATGCATCCCTTGAGGAGAGGCTGGAGAGAATGCACCCCAGGAAACACGTGCAGGCCTCACACCTCAGGCACCGTCCACTCTCATCAGCTGCAAAAGATAATTAAAAACTAGCTAAAAACATTAAAATACTTCCCACTCCTTGTCTGCCTACCTGAACTCGAGGTAGCATAAGCTGCAGCACCATTTCAAAGGGGGAAAGCTCTTAACATAGCCAATGACCCACTGTTTGTTTCCATTAAAATACTGCAAGGAGGAGAAATACACTAGCTGGTAGCCCTTCCATATACCTTTACCACAAAACAAAGCACCACCGGCTCCTACCTCTTCCCAGCAGATGAAAGGGAGCCTGGCTGTGAGGCCTGGGCTAGCTGCTGACCAAACAACCAGCCACTCTGAATAGGCTAGCCTGCACCAACTTCCCAGAAGGGGCGGAGTTAAATGGGACATACCTAGTGCTGAATCACCTGCTGATATATATACGATCCTTCCCACCCCTAATCAAATTAACAAGGGAGCAGATGCAATCAAGAGGAGAGGCAGTCCTCTGTATGATTGCCTGAGTGAGTGCACACACAAGGGGAAGAATGGGGAAATCATTCATGTAACACAGGGCAACCCATTACACGTAGTTATGCCACATTAAGTAGTCAGGGAATGGAAGTCACTTTAAAGCATCTGCTAAATCCCGTAAATGTGAATAGTGATCCAACTCTGCTGAAGTTATATGTTTCAATCCAGAATGAGGTACAAAGCAGGGCAGCTAACCAGAAAAGAGGTTATTTACATATATCAGTCAAACAATAAATATCCTGTTCTAAAGGATGTTATTCCAAATTTAGTCTGCAAGAGGGTATTTGTTGCTGGAGGGTGGTAGTGTGCAGTGCTCAGAGGCAGAGGCTGGGGGAGGCTGGGGTGGACACTGCCCCCACCTAGAGTCAAGCCGTTTTTCAAAAACTGAGCTGCTTTCTAACTGGCCCATTTGAATAAGAGGGCTATCCCTCATACAGCTGTAATACTCTGATCCTTTTTAGGATTCGGTCACTCACTAAACTGATTCTAATGTTTAATCGTCTTTTGAAAGAGAGTAAAATGCCTTGTGAGGAGAATGAATTACTTTCAAATAAAACAAGACAATAAGACAAGGCTCCGCATCGAGAGGAGCCAGTTGAGGTGGCTCGGGCATCTGGTTAGGATGCCTCCTGGGTGCCTCCCTGGGGAGGTGTTCCGGGCATGTCCCACTGGGAAGAGACCTCAGGGAAGACCCAGGATACGCTGGAGGGACTATGTCTTTCGGCTGGCCTGGGAACGCCTCGGGATCCCCATGGAAGAGCTGGACGATGTGTCCAGGGAAAGAGAATTCTGGGTTTCCCTGCTTAGGCTGTTGCCCTCGCGACCCGACTCCGGATAAGCGGGAGACAATGGATGGATGGATGGATAACTTTGGTAATTCTATGTGACAAAGGAACACTAAACAAAGCTCAGCATGACCTGTGACACCTGGAGCATCAAAACAGACCGGGGGAACTTCCATATGCCATATGATAACAAGTAACCATTTTTGCACTTCTGGTACAGATCTGTGATGCTCACCTTTTAATGGTTAATCTTTTCAAAGTTCTGTATAAGTGGCACTAGCGCATAACGAGCATTACAGCAGGGTAGTGCATAAAGAGCATTACAGCAGGGGATATAATAGTCTGTGCAGCACATATGTATTTGAGGTTTGGGTCTTTCTTACCTCGAGCCAAGAACAGATGTCTCTCTCACTCATGCCCTTCATCAGGCCCTCATCCCTGAACTCATCCATCATACAGTCCATTAGGTTCATCAGAGAATTCACCAGGTTGGTATCTGACATTGGGGACAACTCCTTAAAAGTGGCAGAAAGTGCATGAGAGTAGCAGTAAGCTGTTAGACTGTGCATTAAAATTATATTAAAATGAACTGAATTGAATTGAAAATGCATAGTACATTCCAGTTCAGCTCCTGGAATTGGAACTAATTTGGAATATTTGGAAATAGAAATTATAATTTTTTTAATCCACATAATTCCACTTTCTAGGATCATTTGCCTTATGATTTGCTAAACACTGAACATTAAAAATTATGAATCATACAAATGACATAAGAAACAAATACAAGTGTAATATTTTTCCATGCTATGCATGTTATGTTCTCAATGTACTTTTTTTATTTCTTTACTGACAAATATGTATTTTTTCAATTCTGCACATTACCATCCACAACAATTCTATTAAAAAAATACTAAAAATTTAATTTGTTTCATTAAGCATTGAAAAATTGTTGTGTGAACAATCTTCAATGCTGAAAATATGAAAATGAAAAATGAAAATATGTCCGATTTTTCGTGCAGGCATCACGAAATACAATTTAATCAAAAATCAAAATACGCGCTGCGATTTTTTTTTGTGCTAGGACAACGCTTCACTAACCGATGTATTTTAGGGTTAAGGTTAGTGTTAAGGTTAGGGTTTAGGCTAAGGTTTAGAGCTAGGATTAGGGACTTTCCCTGTCTCACCACATTTCAACCTGTTTTAACCGCTTTGCAAACCAATACGATAAGGAATCAACTCATTATTTCTCTCCTACTGTCCCTCAGTCACCAGTTAGCACAAATACTGCCGAAAATACAGGGTAGTGAAGCGCTGTCCTAGCACAAAAAAGTGAAGCGTTGTCCTAGCACCAAAAAAAGCCCTAAATCATGATGGCAGCAGGTGTTTTGACTAAATTGTATTTCGTAATGGCTGCACGAAAACTCGTGAGACTGGGCTGGTCTGTAACAGTGCATTTCTGACATCCTATTAACTGTTGTGTGGGGATACAGAGTCAGCACTAGCTAACTGTTTCATCACTTAATAGCTCATTAAATGTCTAACACTTGTCTTGTGATCCACATTATAATTATATTAGATGACTTTTTGTAGGTTAGTAACGATTAATAAAAATGACTAACAAAGGAACTTTAAGGATGAACAAATGGTAAATTTATTTGCTAGTACAGAATACTGAGTGTATTTTAGTAAATATTAAGGGAGTAACAGGAAAATGTCGAAAATCTCAGTGTGTGCCAAAACATTTGACTCGTAGTGTAGTTATACTACAGTAACATCTCAACAAAAATATAAAACTTTATGCACATCAGGGAAGCACACAGCTCATGGCTGGCATATAAAGCCCAGTATGTAACTATTACAGCAGGTGCTAAAAGCTTTGATAAAGTTTGAAAACAGGGTGAAGGTAATGAAGCCTCAAGTGTTTCATGATTATATTTAGTGAAGTGCACTTGCCTAATTAGCTGGAAAAGTTCATGTGGACAGTTGAACAATGCATAATTATTCTGCTCTGGATAGAATATACATGTAAGTGCACACTAAAGCAGCCTCAAACTTCAGTACTTTGTGATTACTAGGACAAACCACAAACAAAAGGCTGTGATATGCAAACAGACCACAGAACATCTAGTCATTCTGTTTTCTTTCCAAACTCTATTAGAGCAATTATGAAGCCTTCTATGTTTTATCGAGTAATTTACTTTGGGCTGTGATCGTTATTATTTGTGTGCCACAGACATATGAAAATGCTCCAGTCTGACAAATTCTCTGGAATCGTTGCAGCCTTGAGAGTTTCTCCAAAGCCACAGTTTGACGCATGAAGTTCTGCTAACTGCCAACTTAATTCTCAGGAGGCTGAAAAAAGCATAGAGAGAGTAAATACTCATCTCATGGAGGCAAAATCATGGGAAAGGTGTTACTTATGAAGTGTCAGAGATCTTGGTGAAAAAAGGCTGCTATTTCCAGTTCTGAAGACGAAATGTAATCATGCTAACAGATCACTATTAGTCTTGATTTTTGCACATAGACTGAAAGTCATACTCTGGCTGCACCACGTTTTGTTTCTGTAACTGTAATTTTCAACATAAGATTCCCTTTATTTATATACGGTTGCTGCTATTTTAATGGCTTTTCTTGCACAATAACTCTTAAATCTTTGTATTTTTGCACATAAAATACCTGTCAGGTCCTATCAGAGGCCGCTAGCGGCCATCGTTTGCTTGTTTTGGGTGTTGAGGACTTTTAATGTGAATACCTGATCTCACGGTCTTGTTTGTTTACATTATGTGTTTCAGCTGACCGTGTGCTCAGGGAAAATGAGGTTTGAGTTTCTATTGGTTTTGGAGTTTGAGTTTTTGTATTTAAATTTGTATGTGGTGGACCTTAGTGTCGGCCCACCGTCTTCAGTGCCTTGGAGATATGGGGACACGTGACAATACCATAGCATCTGATACAATACTGTATTCACTCTCATTTGGAACCTTTTATGCAATTCAAGTTTAGTCAATCAGATAAAACATATTATAAGTGTACTTTAGTTTTACACAGAAATGTTGTCAAATGTTTTAATGTTTACTCAGAAACTAGAGCCTTGTAGCTACAGTGTGAAGTATAAAAAATAAACAAACCATGCAAAGTGAGAAGGTAAAACCGTTGAATGAAATTGTATAAACTGATGGTCACCTTGGTTCCTTTGCGAATAAGCTGCAGGCAAGCAGGCAGGATGCGGTCAAAAAGGCCCCTGATGAGGTCTTTGTGCATGGCACTGACCGTGGAGGGCAGTGTGTTCAGCCAGGACAGCATGAGAGGCCTCCAACCCAACATGTGAGGCTCCATATAGATCATACCACAGCGGGACACCTGCAGACAACAGCACAATAATGCTTAAAATAATCAGTGATATTGCTACCGGTATAAAGTTGCTTATTAGTGTGATTGTGGAATCAAATGTTGTCCTTAAATTTTATTATTACTATTTTTTTTTCTTCACCCATTATTGGCACTTCTTATTCAAACCCGTATTGAATTTTGGCAAAATTCTAATGCTGAAACATTCTTCGCAATAGACAGAAGATTAATGCCCCCATAGTTCCTTGTGAGCAGTTTTTTTTAACACAAACATTTTTGGCCATAAAACCAATGTTTGGTTTTATAGGAGTCACACCTCACATTTTCTTGCAGATATGAGAATCTAGAGAATCTAGCTTCTCTTGATACTTTTTTATACAAACTTTGCTCTGTTTGTCATTGTGCTAGATAGTTTTTCCGCCCATAGAAGGTGATTTGCTGAAGGCTTTTCATTTCCACTGCTCTCTTGACTCTTAGTACTTCTCGTTTTTCTACTGCACAACAGAACCATGAGCTGGAATGCATTCTAGACACCAGCTCTCCCCACACTTCTTCTAAAATCAAGGCTATTAACAGGGCTGATTGTCCGCTCTTTCTTGCAGTAACAACCTCTATTCTTTAATTAGAATTCGTTAGAATGTGTGGAACTGACTGCTCTCAGACACACAATCATTAGTGAAGTTAGGTTAGTTCTGGATGACAAATGCCACTCAAATTGAATGGAACTTCATCATGCAGTTTCATTGTTTCCTCAAGCACTGGTATACTTTCATGTGCATTAAACTTTTTAATCAGTAGATAAGTCCTGTGAGTTGCAAGGTAGGGCCTTCATGGTCCAGCACGTTCCACAGAAGCTTGATCAGATTGAAATATGGGGAACTTGGAGGCCAAGTCAAGACCTTAAACTCTTTGTGAGGTTCCACAGACTATTCCTGAAAAGTGTTTGCAGTGTCTCCATGAGGGATGAATTTGGTCAACAGTGTTTAGGTGTCAAAATAACTTCCACAGGACCCGAGGTTTCCCAGCAAAATCATCACACAGAGCATCACACTGCTCACTTATTCCCACAGTGCATCCTGGTGACAACTCTTCTCAAAGCACACACATCTGACCACCAATGTGATGTAAAAAAAAATGTCATCATCAAACCAGACCATCATCTCAATGTGCCAAAAAACATATTTAACAGTTTAACAGGCATAAAATAGCCTTTTTGCACCAACAAGGTGACGCAAAGTAAAACAGATTAGAAAGGCATTTAAACTCTTTTCAGTCACTATTTATTTTATTATTTAGTTATTTTTCTGGAGCAGTGAGTTGCTTATGGGGAAGGGGTCTTTGCTAGCTGGTGCTGTGATGAATAGCTGAGCAGACAGGGGTTACACTGCTGAAATGAAAGTCAGATCTTTTGCACCTGGGGACGGTGAATTGGAATAGATGGATGGCAATTGGAGGGGGGGCACAGATGGGAGGCGGGAGTCATCTGGAGCTAGAACGACCTTAGCGGCGCACACTAGCTCGTTAGCCGCTCAACTTTCCTCTAGTTTCCAGTTTAGCCTCCCCTGTGTATCAAGGCTGCTTTAAAATGAAAAGATGTGAAGGAAGGGAGGGGAGGGCACTTGGAACAAGAGCAGCTGAAGAGAGATCTGCAGGCGAGAGAGAGAAACAGAGAGGGAGACAGAGAGCACAAAATGAGGGAGACTGAAAAAGCCAGAGAGATAACAAAAGATAAGCAGAAAAAAGTGTGTTTGTGTTGTAGCCAAATCCTTTTCTTTAGTATCACAGCAATCACAATGCTGCACAGATCTGATCTCCCTCTAGCTCTGTTTCTTTATATCTCTGCTCTCCCCAAGCAGAAACACACTGCCTTTAATCAATACCTGGTTTAATCTGATCTGGTGGCAGTCCTGACATAACACACACACAAACATCATCATTGTTGCCGTCATTGCACTCATGATCTGAAAGGTACATAATTTTGTTCCCTCCTTAATCCCCATCTTCATGTGCGGTTGTTTTGAGTTGGGTTTCTGAAGAGCCACAGCTTTATAGGGTTTTTCCACACAACCCTGGTTATGAGAAGTCTAGAGACAGCTTTTTGGACAACAAAAAGAAAAGTTCATCTCTAATTCTGGCAAAATAAAATGGTAAAAATATTCACTCAAAGTACATATAAAATTGTATGCAAATAAAACATGTTTTCCAATCGACTCCGCAATGACAGCTGTGTTGGAAACATTTCATTACCCCATCTGTAATGCGTGAGAAAGAGAAAGCGTGGGCTACTGCAGAAAGAGGATCGTCAAGGCGCTTTCTCAAAAGCCTCCTACGTCTCATACCCCGAGATAATCCGGTTTGTAGCTCTTTTTTACTCAAACATCAAAGCAACAGGAATTCCAACCGGCGTGTCGTTTTTAGAGATCAATGTTGGGCAAATCATATTATGCAACACAATGATTCATTTTCATGATGTTTCATCATGTTCACTTTTAAGAGATTAACTAGCCAAAATGAGCTTTCAAGCCCACATTCTGAATCATTGCAGGTATATTAAAAAAACGAGTTTTTTATGTGGCTACTAGAATCTCTTTGATGTGTTAAATGGTAATGTTAAATGAAACATAATAACGAAAACAAAATCAGGACTGTACGATGGTACACTACAGTTTAACTGGTCGGTGCTGTTGGAATTCAAACCATGCTGTAAGATCCGTCTGCTAGTGAATCACAATTTATTTGGAAGCATCCCAGTTGGAACTTGTCTGATTTTGACTTTTTGCATCACGTTGTCCTGAGGCAACCAAAAAATAAAAATGAGATGGGGAATGACATGATTTTTTTCCCTTTAAAATCATCATTCACCTGCTGACAACATGCTTTAGGCAGGATGGAATATTTTTTTACTAACTATAGAGGGTCCTCTGGTTACAACAGTCTCGACAGATGACGTTTCAAATTAACTACACTTACGCTCCCACTCCCACTCAGCTTACATTGCAAGCGTCGTACTTACGGACTACATGGGCAAACTAGCTTTGTTGTGCACTGCGGAAGAATTCACAGTAACGCTGCGTATTTTCCTTTTCCTGTGACTTAGTTATGTTTTCATGATTTTACAACTGTGTTAGGATAGGTAAGTGACTTAGTAAGGGCAGGGTGTGTTTCGACTAATACATCGCTGTCGAAGGAATGGATCTGTATCATAACTCGAGGACCCCCTGTATTCATCCAGTGTAAGTCTAACTGTGGTGGTCATTCCTCCTTGAAAATAGAACTATATCTACCTTTTGACTGGTATACAGGAATCGTGCTGTAACCTAAATTGTATTTAATTGTCCAGTGTATCTCAGCCCAGTAACTGTATTTCTGTCAGAATTGTAATTCTTTCCCCATAGTTTATGGCTGATTGCCTGTTGAACGAGCATAAAGTTTTTTTCTGTCAGAGCTGCTTTTGATATTGTGGTCTTTTCTTATTTATAGTCTTGTTTAAGATTTTTGTTATTTTTCTTGCCATTATTTAGATGTGCGACAAATACCTAACCTAGCTAACTTGTTAGTGATATCTGGGTACACCTTCGCATCTCACAGCGTAAAAAGATACATTTGGTAACGTCACAGAAAACTCCCACAGAAACGAATCTTTAACCCAAACAGAGAGCAGTGCTTGTACTTCCCAGTTGTTAGTCTGCATCTACATTGTGATTTTGTTGCGCAGACAGTGAAAAAAAAAACAATTTACATGCTGAAATGTCTGCTCTGCTCTTTCTTTCTTTGATTAAACTTATTTTTTGTAGACCTTGTGTGTTTTTTTTCTCAGTGTGCGACCCGCTTTCACACTTCTAGTCTGTTTTGGTTTCACGCACCTGATTCAACTTTCCTTCATCTAGAGCGCAACAATACTCCTCTGCATTTTTAACCCATTTGAAAAAAGCAGTGATGCAGTCAGTTCGGCTGCCATTGAGCTGTAGTACGGCTCGGGTACAGGTCGGTTTAATTGCAAAGTAAAAACATTTGCTTGTGCTAGGGCACAGTTCACCGTGCCAGCAAAAAATTACTACAAAACTTAAAAAATACAGAACTACATTTCCTATATTGCTTACCGTGGCAGGTGAAGCCACCTCCAGATCCATGGGCTCAAAGATGAGGCTCATCTGTGGAGACATCTGGATGATCTCTCCACTCATCAGGCAGAGCTTCTTATTGTCGTCCAGCACTGTGTTCATGTTCTCGATCCACACAGCATCCACTGGACCATCAAATATCAGCCACTTCCTATCTGGAGTCTGTATAGATAGGTGGGAGAGTTGAGATATTTTCATGGGAACATTTTCTTTTGTCATAACAATGTTTGGACAACCCCTCAACAATGTTTACATAAAGCAAATTAAAAAATTTGAAATGTAAAGGTAATATTAGCTTTTATGTAGCAGGAGTATGTGAAGCCTAATTGTTGCATCATTCAACCATAGAGAAAGAACAAGTGGTGCTTAAAAAGAGGTCAGTTGCAACTGGTTCCCTTTCAGGTTGAGTTTGATTGATTTGGAAATAACCTTTGACACTGCACATGTTTTGGCTAGAGTAGGACAAGTTGCCAATTGCTACATTTGCATAAAGTTTCTTTGCGTTTTCTATTGCAGCTGAGTAATTTGGGTGACATTCTACCTAAACATGTTCCAGTGGTGCCATTTCAGTGTTACTTCTAGTTTAGTCTGGATCTTGATTGACACTGAAAAATGGCACAGCTCTCTAAGCATTGCTCTTATTATTGGGAGATTGGAAGTTCAATCCCTGGTGGTGTTGCAGCCATCCATGGCAGGGATTCCAAGTCAGCACAATTTAATTATCTCTCTCTGGATGGGTAAAATGGCTCTCCCTGCCCTCTCCCTCATTCCGTTTTCTGTTAGCTGACATATCCGAATGAACTCTTTCAAGTGTTTCGCTGTCCAACAGTGTTGCATTAGTCATGTACTAGACTTCACCCTCCCTGTGTTGGTGACATAGTTTGATGGGGGAGTCCTATCTAGCAGGTGGTACTGGAGACGAATAAATTAGGCTGAAAATTGGAAAAAATCAAGAAAAACTGAGGAGCTGGAGTGCAGCCAAAGCTTCCTGACAAAACGATGACAATTTGTGAAAATGCCTCAGTTGCCTCGAGCTAGGTGCTGACAAATCAAAGCGAGACAAACACAAAACACAACCTCCCCACCCACAATACCCACAATTATTTATTATTTTACATCCTCACTTGTCTCTTTCTTCTTTTTCCCAATTACAGCTATTATATGTGGGCCCATTCCTTTCTTTACTGCGATTTAAGGGCTATGTCATATTAGAAAAAGGGTTCCTCCTGCCAACAATTGCTCAAGAATGAGCATTTGTTCTACTAACAAGCCAAGATGAGTGGAACACACTTCTAACTGCAGTCCCATGTGAGTTGGGCTGTGACTCCACTTTGAAAACGATGTCGGTCTGACCTTAAAAGATGACACCGATTCACGTGGCTGGTTGTCTTGGTGACAGTGAGACCCCCATCCAAAGCCTGTGTGTGAAGATGCTTGTGCTCTTCATCTGATTTGTCTTTTATTGTATGCATGTAGAGTAATGCACTGCAAATAACTGACATGCTCTATGCGCACTTCAGCAGGGTTTTGAATTAGGATTTTTCACTTGACCTTAACTAGCCATTTTAAAAGATACAAATCACTGGTGTATGATTAGAGACTTTAATAAATCCATGTAAAAAGCTTCAAAAACTGTACTATTTTCTTCTGCTTTCATTTAAATACCTGCCCTTCTCTTGCTCTTTTAATCTTCTTTTACTGATTTTAAATGTGTTCTTTTATTTCATTTATTCTTTTATTTTTTACTTCCTACTAATTGAATACTTAATATTTTTTTCAATTCATGTAAAGCCATTGAATGACCTGTGTTTATGATAATGGGCTATATAAATAAAAAACAATAAATAAATAAAAACATCCTTATCCAGAGCGTTACCGGGGTAGTCCCCCTGGAGCAACTGAGGGTTGCCAAAGTGCCAAATATTGTTATATTCTGGAAATCCTCAGCAACAATAATATGTGAGTAAAGTGAATGTAATGAAATTTGTTTTTTTTTAAATATTGTGTAAACATGTCTTGCTCAAAAACACAATGGTAGAAAGTGGGGATTAGATCCCGCGACTTTGTGGTCATCGGGTCTACAGTAGAGGTGTGAACCTTCACTCGTCTCACGATTCGATTCGATTACGATTATCATGTCAACGATTCGATTCGATTCGAT
>JBBPCY010000002.1:5003435-5022226 GCA_037974405.1 Brachyalestes nurse | reverse complement strand
TCTCGGTGTCCACATCTCCTCAGACCTGACATGGACTGCTCACATCCAGGTCCAGTCCAAAAAGGCTAGGCAGCGCCCGTACCACCTCTGACAACTGAGGAAGTTCGGGGTCTCTTCAGTGATCTTCAGGACTTTCTATTCAGGACTTTCTATTTCAGCATCCTTACACAGAACATCAAATCCTGGTATGGGAACAGCTGTGATCAGGACCGTAAAGCTCTTCAGAGAGTGATCCGTGCGGCAGAACGCTGCTGCAGGTCTGTTCTCCCTTCCCTGCAGGACATTTAGACCAGGAGATGTTGGTCCAGAGCAGTTCGGATACTAAAGGACTCATCCCACCCCAGAAACAGACTGTTTCAACTTCTGCAATCAGGCAGAAGGTTCCGAACCATCAGGGCCAGAACAGTGAGACTCAGGAGAGGTTTCTATCCTCAGGCCATCCGAGCTCTGAACGAGAACTTGCCCACACTCCCAACATAGCAGTCCTAAAACAGAACACGCCCCCACTTCCCCCATAGCATCACCGGATCATACCAAAAGAAAACTCATATACTCTTTTACATTTACGAACTGTCATACTTCATTTCGTATCTGAACTGTTATATTCATCACTGTACTGTATATGCCACTACACTACTGCTTATTACTCTGGTCACACTGTTTACATTACTCCGTTTACATATTCTGCTTGCACTGCACAGTTTTTTACATTGCTGTGCTAGTATGCCACAATGCACTTTAACATTCCATTTGCACATTGCACACACTGTTGCTACACTTATTCAAATACATATTTAAAACCAGTTTTATTAGCTTTCATCCGATCTATAACTTGTGGTGCTGGAATTTAAGTTATAACTTTTTAAAATTTAAATTGTACTTGTTAAGAAACTTCAGATCATATTTGAAAATTTAAATTGTACTTACATTTAGACTTAGTTACTTTATTTGTACTTATTCTCTTACTTTATTCTATGTTTTAAGTTAAGAAAAATCTAGATTTTATTTTAAATTTAATTGTCTAAAATGTCTGCATTTTAGCGGTTCAGGATACATTTCACTGTGTTTTGTATCTGTATAACTATGCATATAGAGTATCTTGAATCTTGAATCTTGAATATCATTATCACAATGCCAGTCTCTGAAATGTGGATTTAGCAACAGGCTGCAATATGCAAATGAGTCTCTAACCAATCACAGTGTTTCTTACCGGGTGACTAATCACAACTCCAGGTGAGTAACTAGGTGTTCTGATGAGCTGAGGTCTTCATGTAATTCAACAAAGGTCTAATCTTTAACAATTTAAGGTATTGGCAAATTAGTGCATGAATGGGTGGAACTAAACTGCTATAGCCAGAATAAAATTTATTTAAACATGTTAGTTTTGTGACATCCGAAAAACTGATTTGAAAATGCTTATTTTCCACATATGGACTGTATGAATGAGGAGAGTTGTACCATCTGAAACAATATTTACACACCTTAAGCCTCTTTTACTTCCAGATGAAATCCAGTTGCAATAAGTTGCAGTAAAAGTGCAATCCTTCATATCATGCAGCCCTAATCCCATGTGTTCACTTGAGCAAACACATCTTGTGCTTGTATTGCATGTGTAATTCATGATTCAGGAGCTTCTTACCCAGGACCACTCTGCAGTCTATGCCATCAAGGTTAAGCAGCCAGGTGCTTGTCACCTTGGAACGGTTCTCCATGTATTTCTTCAGGCTTTTTCCATTGATCTCCAGAGTGTACTCATAGGCAAAGCCACTCACTGCGTCAATGTTAATGGTTGCCTTTGTGTGTGTGCTTCCCACATGAAAGGTCTCCTTGCCAACCAGTTTGAACATCCAGTCTCTCCTGAGGGCTTCCTATTAAGCAAACAAATTACTTCACAATGGTGGACTGCAGTGTGTAACATCTTTGAGGCTACATTTATTTTGTCTGGTTTTCCAGCAGACCAATAAATGTCTAGAGTCCAGGTGTAGACTCTTCTTGTTTGTTGCTAGTCCTATGGTCTACTGTTTGAAGAGTCAATAAGCAATATCACTTAAAAATGAATATAGATCATCACCTTTCCATCAACATAAATGACTCGTTTTCCCGTGGTTGTGCCATGTTCAAATTCAATCCTGTGGACGCCATCACTCAGGGCTACCTCCCAAACACCGACAAGGTCACCAGACATGATCCTGTGGAGAAATCACTGGACCTCAGATTAAAAGTTGTGAGAACAGCACATAAATTAGGGATAACAATAATCCAGGGCAGGTAATAATAAGATGAGAATGCTACACAACTACCTCCTGTGTGTCTTTTGTGTCAAAAGGTTTACTTTAGTATGAGCCTAATTCAATAAATATCTATGATGCTGGGTGAGAAACAGATATTAGGTGACAAAGACTCACTTTACCCTTGTAGCATCAGTGCAAAAATAAAGAAAATCTTGGAAACATTGCATGAATCTGAATTTTCCAAAAACATTTTTAAAGGTCCCATGACATGAAAATTTCACTTTGTGTGGTTTTTTAACATTAATATGAGTTCCCCTAGCCTGATTATGGTCCTGCAGTGGCTAGAAATGGCGTTATGTGAAAAGCATACTTTGATCATCCTGTTCTGCCGTTCAGAGAGAGACAGCTCAGATGGCCCGATCTGGAATTTAGCCCCAAATGTCGTCATAAGGGGAAATGATCCCTCCCCTTTCTCATGCTTTGCCCGCCCAGAGAATTTTGCCCCTCCCCTAAAACATTTGCTCCACTCACTGTCAATGCTGTGTCTGAGAGACCACTTTTGCCTGTAGAGACAACATGGCTTGCAAACAAGTGAAGCATGGCAGTTGCTCGGTGCTTAGATGTACAAATTAACACAAACGTATTTTTTTAGTTCCTTTACGCGAGCCTCTGAAGAACCAGTGGGTTAATATTACTTTCACTGGAAATACACCGACACAATACAGAGCTGGTCTTGCTGCTGAACGGCTGAAAATTAAGTCTTGATCAGTTCAGATTCTCCTTGGCTCAGCTACAAACCTCGGACAAGTAAGGCAACTTAACACTATATAATTTTGTTGGCTTTGCTGTATATAGTTACCTTGCTTTTTACTATTAGAATGTAGCTGTAACATTAGCTCTGCAGCTAACAGCTAACAGCCCAGTTAGCAGGCTACTGTCACTAATGTAAAGGTGGATAGCATCAGGTATGTGTGTGAATACACACATGAACTCAAGTGTTGTACTTTGTTATTTGGACAACCGTGCTGCTGCTGTAAGTGTTATGACACACACGATATCTGCCTTTCCCCTCACTGAAATGACTGAGTGAGCACCTCTGCTAACCAGGGTGATCAGGTGACCCTCCATCTCGCCCCGCCTTTCTCCTCCTCATTATCATTTAAAGCTACAGTCACAAAAACAGCGCTTCCTCAGGAAATCTCATTGTTGGACTGGTTCTAAGTGGCAGTAATTCTGCACCAGGGCTGAATTTCGGAAAGAGATGTCAGATATAGTATAACAAATCAGCATGTCATGGAACCTTTAAATGTAGAAAGAGCTGACTCTCTGTTGCAGCGTCAGCCAACAACGTGACACTTGTTCTGAAATGTAGCTCTCTGTAAAGCTGAAGAATTGAAAAATAATGATAATGTCATTACAAGAAAACAAAATAAATAAAATTATTGTAACTGACTGTTTTTTAAGTGTAATATAACTATACACTCTAAAAGCACTTTAATGGATGTGAAAGTTTATGTACAAGTTCAAAATAACCTCTCCTTGCATTTAACGGCACAGATTCACCGCATCCTTTCCAGTCATTTTTGGAAAAAACTTGTGTCCAAACCCTCCCAACACCTTTTCAAGCCTGCAACAGTTCTGTCTCATTTCCATCGCTGCAGCTGAATGCGAGAAAGATCTCGAGACTGGGGAGGCCAAGACATAATTCTCTAACCTTTCTGCTTTTCTTTAGGCTGGATATAATCTTGGCACAATTTTGTAGAATGTTTGGGGCCATTATCCTGTTGAAGAATGAAATTTTATTCTGTGATGGGTAAACCAGAAGGAATTGTGTGATTAGTGATACTTTCTTTTTTCATGATCAACACAAAGTGAATGTCAATCTCTAAAGACCTGACGTGTCTCTTCAAACTCAACTATTTTGAGCCTTTCTGGCTAAACAATGTGTTAATACAGACTACAGAAAACTAGTCAGTTTCATTTGTTGTAAGCATTCTAATGTTACTGATCAACAGGCCTAATGTCTTTACTTTCCAAAATCTGCAATAATTCCATTTTTGTCCACCAATCAGACATTTATGTTCCCCTAATGGTCCCATCAGAAGGAGGTGTTTTTCCCCCCCCAAAGGTTATGGATTTGGTTCCAGTGGTCACACAGAGAGACTCAGCAGGTGATACACCTGTATGTTGGTAACGATGGATAATTTAACAACATCCCCACCCCACCGTAATAAGATAATATATTTGTTATGCAGCAGGGCTGACTTATGAATGCAAATTCTCCTCAGCAGCACTTTAACCCTCATGCTCTGTTCAACACCCCTTACGTTTGGGGTCAATCTGCACTTTGCACTTTAATTTGACAGCATTTTAAAATTACTACCAAAGTGTATGTGTTGGTATTTTGTTTCTTTGTTGACTACTTAAACAGAGCTTTAAATAAAACACACATGTAATAATCCCCCCCTGACGGGAAACATCAAAAATATCAGAAATATGTTCTGGTGGAAAATATGCCACATTGTCATGTGACCTCTTGCTCCTACAGGTCCAATTTTGTTCAGTTTGGGCCCTAAAGCAGAGGGAAGTTTTTTGAAGATTATAAAACTACATATTACAGCATATTAACCTTAATATAAATAAAAAAACAACAAAAACTAATGTGGGTAAAATTATATTTCTTATGTTTTGTAAAGCAGACAAAACAGCCTGAAGTCAAACTGACTTCAAAGAACACTAATGTACAAACCCTAATGTACAGACACTTAAAACTCATCATCATCATGTTTTACATTTTACATTTACCCAGTCTGTCCACATTAAATTAGGGAAAGTTATTTACTATGAAGCAACAATATGCCAATAATTAAAATCAGACATGAATATCTGAACGGGGTCAAACATAAAGGAGGGTTACGACTCAATTCCTCAGTGTTTGTGTGTTTAGAAGCAGAATGAAATAAAATGATGAGTAACTAACATTTACGGCATTTAGCAGACACCTTTATCCAAAGCAACTTCCATTCCCCAACTACAGGAGACAGCTTCCCTGGAGCAACTTGGAGTTAAGGTGGCAATGCCTCTAGTGTAACTGATTTACTGGAACAACAGGGTCCAACTAAAATTAACAGTGGCTGATCATTCAGCATCCGGATGGCTAAACGGTTTCATTTTGTATTTACAGTTTGTTCCTATTAAAATTATTTAATATGAAGCATAAAAATGATGCCAATTATTTATTTAGACATTATTTATTCATTAATTATTCATTAAACATTAAATGGGGTCAAACGGGCACCAATCATATAGGAGGGTTAAGACTCAACTCCTGAGTGATTAAAATAAAATGCTTAAATAAGGTTGCTGATAGAAATGCCAATAGTCTTACTAGTTTACTGGAGCAGCAGGGGGAAATAAAAGTTTAGCTCAAGAGAGCTAACCGGTGTTAGATCAGGTAAGACATGACATTCCAACTACACACGAAAACTTTTCAGAGACAAAAAGGGTAAATAATGCCAGTAGGGGCTTTTACTCGTCTATTTATTCCCGCGTTTCCCCAGCAGGCTGAGAAAAGCGAGGCTAGCTGATCTTGGGTTAGCTGGCGCTGAAAGGTCTTCCTGCTTTTCAGCAGAACCGAGGCTTGTTTTTATAAAAGCCTAGAGGAGAAAAAGAGCACTTTTACCCGAGCTGTAACCGACACAGAGATGGCAGGTTTCCTCTTCTCCAGCAGCCCTCTAACGGAATTAGCGTTAGCACATTAGCTCCTAAGCTAATAACAAATCAGTCTTCTGCTTAACAACTGTTACCATGGGAACTGCAAACCCTCCGAGAGAAGCTCGCCCCCGGCAGCCAGTCAGGAGTACTGCACCTATACCACAGATTGAGAAATATCAATCTGTCTTATCTGTCTGTCTGTCTGTCTGTCTATCTGTCTACACTATTTGGACAAAAATATTAGGTATGTATCTACACTGTATGGACAAAAGTATTGGAACATACCTGATTTTCAGGCTTTGGGCTAGGCCCCTTATTTCCAGTGAAGGGCAGTCTTAATGCTTCTGCATACCAAGACATTTTGGACAGCGCCAACTTTGTGGACACAAGCAAGCTCCAGAAAACATGGTTAGGTGAGTTTGGTGTGGAAGAACTTGACTGGCACACACACAGCCTTGAGTTCAACCCCATCCAACACCTACCTATCTACCTACCTACGTATGTATGTGTGTACATATGTATGTATGTATGTATGTGTCTATCTATCTATCTATGTATCTATCTATATCTATCTACACTATTTGGGCAAAGATATTAGGTATGTATTTACACTGTATGGACAAAAGTATTGGGACACACCTGATTTTCAGGCTTTGGGCTAGGCCCCTTATTTCCAGTGAAGGGCAGTCTTAATGCTTTTGCATACCAAGACATTTTGGACAGCGGCAACTTCGTGGACACAAGCAAGCTCCAGAAAACATGGTTAGGTGAGTTTGGTGTGGAAGATCTTGGCTGGCACACACAGCCTTGAGTTCAACTCCATCCAACACCTACCTACCTATCTACCTATCTATCTATCTATCTATCTATCTATCTATCTATCTATCTATCTATCTATCTATCTATCTAGCTAGCTAGCTATAAATACATACATACATACATACATACATATGTATAGACCATTAGTTAGATGAAGTTAGATGTGCTTTGTTTTGCTTGAATGATTTATCACTGTGTGTCCAAACAAACAAAAAACATTCCTCTGAAACTGCAGAGCCGGCCCGCACACGCACACAAAGTCACACACACATACAACCTCTCTCTCTCTCACACACACACACACACGCGCACAGCATTTTGATAAGCAGCCTTTCCCATATCCATGCAAAAAAGCTGATCCCAAATTGTTCTGATTTGGTTGTGTAGACTATATTTTTTCAGGAATAAAAAAATATTCAGGCCAACACACTGAAGACTTTTACCAGTTTTACAAATGTGGGTTTTATGGCAATAGACACACATTTTCATTTTATTTGCACTTTTTAGTGATGTGATGTTATTGTATTTAAATTTATGTCTTTACTTCTAAGCTCTAACATGTTTGGTTGGCAAAATAAATTCAAATTAAAGTGTCTTCCGTGTCTGGAATGGATGTACGGTATTCTTGAGTCTATAAGGTAACAATAATATAATAATAGGATAACCTTGTTTGAATTGTGAAATAGTATTGACTAAAAGAACATTACGATTTTGTCTATTCTATTAGGTACTTATACTGTATTGACTGGGTTAAATAGAATTGCATTAAGAGACTAAAATAAAAATAAAACTAAACTTTCATTGACTAAACCTAGACTAAAATCACATCAGTTTTCATTGACAAAAACTAGACAAAAATAGTCTGACTAAAATAAGACTAAAATGCTCAGGTGTTTAGTTGACTGAAACTTGACTAGACTAAAAAGTGTATGAATGTGACTTAGACTTAAAATTCAAATGACAGCTTGACGCAAAGACTAGACTAAAACCAAAATTAAGACAGGCCGCCTAAAACAACACTAGTCAGAACTTCAACTGTATTTTTTTTGTCAGGAAATGTATTTGTTCATTTAACACCCTAGGTGACCTTATATGTGGTATAATATTAATTTGGGCCTATATTCCGAGCAAAAGAAATTAAATAGATTTAATATGCAATATGCCAGTTAATCTATGCTGTTTTAATCACTTTTACATCAAACATTGTAATGTAAGTAGAACTAACAGAGGCCAGATGAGCTGTGCAAGTTCTATATCAGACAAGTACAGTTCAGGCAAGACTAATACAAATGTTCACTATAGAACATGATGCTTGGAATTTTAGTCTCAGGGCATCTCCTTGATTCTCTGATTGAGAGACAGTTGACAGCTAAAATGCAATAAATCATTAAAATTCTAACATATTACAATAGTACACATTTGGTAAGGTTTTATAATAGTAATATTGTGTGATAATAAAACCGTTCAGTAAAGTATGTTCAAACCCTGCTTCCCTGCTCCTATCACTTGTAAATTACAAATATTTCAGATGAGTCAGAGCGATAATTTGCATGTGTGCCTTAAAATGTGGGACATAGTAAGCATAACATGATATGTCTTGCATGATCCAACTGCTGAAACACTGATTACACTTCTGCATTTTACTTAGGTCCCTTTTCTCTGTTTGATTTTATAGTTACAAATTGTTAAGAGTAATTTTTCCCAAAGCCTTTAGGATAGGGCAGATACAACAGTTACTTACATTCTCTCTCACACACATGCACAAACAGAGTGTAATGACCTGTGATTATTTGCATTGAGGTTGAAATGAATTAGCCAGAGGAATGGTGTATGGTGATGGGGTCTGTTCTTTGTCATAGAGTTTGTTTAATTTGTCAAAACGGACCTCCCTCACTACCTAGTTTCACTAGATTTGCACTCTGAATTAGTCCATTGTTTATACATTTCTCAAAACTCCCACCAGAGGCCACTTTGTACTATGTTTAAGTTTGCAATAGCACTATTATACAATATGGACAGTGTTTGATGAATATGAAAGAAATACTGTTTCTGTGTAACGCTAAGAACAGTAACTAACTACCAGAGCTGACTATGGAGCATTCAAAAGAACAGTGTTTTACTGTTTCACTAACAAAAGTGAAGTACTTGTTTTGATTGGTAAAGCCCAGTCTTACTGAATTCTCTTCACAATGTTTCTGAGTCTACACTTCACGCAGTTGCACTCATGCCAAGAAAATAGCAGGTAATTAAGCAGATTAAAGCCTAAGAGGCCAGCACAACCTGTTAATTATGTACGAATTCTACTCCTTTGTAACATAGTACATTGTTAAAGAAGTAGTCACATAGACTTTCTAATCCTAGCATCCTTCCATCCTAAGGAAGTTTTACACTACTGCAACTGAAAAAATATTTAGTCATGAGTTAAAATTAGCGGTAATAAAGTTTTTCAGCAACCAGCTTAGTGACTTTGTGACCAAAGACTATACTAACAATGATGTGACTGGTGAAATGTAAATGTAAAAAAAGGTTGCTGTTGTAGTCCGTTTTTCAAGACATAACATTGCAGCTATCAAGGCATGAGAGTGCAAAGGGCAAGGCAGGGGTGCAAAACAGGGTTAACCAGAATATGGAAAACATGAGGGCGGCAAAATCTTTAAAGAGTGAAAAGTTCAACTAATGATTAAAAAATATAACATACACACAATCCAAAGCACTATTCTGATATATTAAGGGGGGTTAAAATATTTTGTTTATTACTAGTTTGAAATAATTACATAGACACAAAAAATGCAAGTCACCAGAGTAGACTCCGTGATGAGTAACTAATGATAACATGGAGGTAAAATACACATACTCAAGAGATTCATTTAGAAATGTACATTTTACATGATTGTTGGACAAAATAATAAACACAAAACCATGATAATCAGGAAAAGCTCTAAACAATTCCATGCAAACCATTAGCAAACCGATTAATTGATTAACAGAAAGCAACAGAGTGCGACATGAAGGAGATCGGAAAGATATGGAGGGACGAGTATATGAATGGCCTTGAAGGTTAACAGAAGGATTTTGAGTTCAATGCAGAACTTAACCAGGAGCCAGTGGAGCTGCTGTAAGGTGGGAGTGACGTGGTGGAATCTGATAATGATGCAGTCGGCTGGATTCTAGACTAATTGAAGCTTATGAAGAGATTTTCGAGGAAGACCAAAGAGGAGGGAGTTACAGTAGTCTAGGCGAGAAGTGACAAGACTATGGACGAGAATAGCAGTAGACTAGGCAGTAATGGAGGGGCGAAGATTTATATTGCGTAGATGGAAGAATGCAATGATATGGGATTGGAAAGAAAGAAAGAGTACTGTCGAGGATGACACCCAGACTCTTAACCTGTGGGGAGGGCGAAATGGAACAATTGTCAATAAGGAGAGAAAAACTCAGATTTGGTACCAATGAGGAGAAACTCGGTTTTGTCACTGTTTAATTTGAGGAAAACCATTTCAGTCAGGCAGTCAGTAAGGGAGGAGGGTGGGAGGTTGGAAGTGGGTTTACTGGTAAGGTAGAGCTGGGTGTCATCCGCGTAACAGTGGAAACTGATGTTAAATTTAATACCAATGGAGGATAATCTATAGAGGAGGGTGGTGCGACAAATGGTGTCAAGGGCCGCACTTAGATCGAGGAGGATGAGGATTGTGAGTAAACCGGAATCCACTGCCATGAGGACGTCATTGGTAAATTTTAGAGAGTGGAGTTGAATAGCTAAATTTTTTCGAGAATTTTGGAAATGAAGGGTAGATTAGAAATGGGATGCAGATTATTGAATTTGGTTGGATCAGCATCAGGTTTTTTCAATATTGAGGTTATTGCAGCAATTTTGAAGAATGTAGGAACAGTTCCAGTGGAGAGGGAAGAGTGGATGATGGCAGAGAGAAGAGGGACTAAAGACGGGAGACAGGCTTTAAGGTCCCATTACATGAAAATTTGACTTTGTGAGATTTTTTAATATTAATACGAGTTCCCCTAGCCTGATTATGGTCCTGCAGTGGCTAGAAATGGCGATAGGTGTAAACAGCGCATGATCATCCTGCTCTGCCATTCAGAGAGAGACAGCCCAGAAGGCCCGATCTGGAATTTAGCCCCGTATGCCATCATAAGTGGAAAGGTTCCCTCCCCTTTCTCATGCTTTGCCCACCCAGAGAATTTCGCCCCCTCCCCTGAAAAATTAGCCCCACCGATTGTCAATGCTATGTGTGAGAGACCACATTTTCCTCTAGAGACACCATGGCTCGTAAACGAGTGAAGCATGGCAGTTGCTCAGTGATTACAAATGAGCACAAATATATTTTTAGTTCCTTCATGCAAGCCTCTGAAGAACCAGTGAGTTAATTTTATTTTCTCTGGAAATGCACCGACACAATACAGAACTGGTCTTGCTGCTGAACAGCTGAAAATTAAGTCTGGATCAGTTCCAACTCTCCTTAGCTCAGCTACAAACCTCGGACAAGTAAGTGAACTGAACGCTATATAATTTTGTTGCTTTGCTGTATATGGTTACCGAGATTTTTACCTTTAGAATGTGGCTACAACATTAGCTCTGTAGCTAACAGCTAACAGCCAGTTAGCAGGCTATTGTCGCTAATGTAAAGGTAGACAGCGTCAGATATGTGTGTGAGTGGTGTGTGAATACACACATTAACTCGAGTGTTGTACTTCTTTGTTATTTGGATAACCGTGCTGCTGTTTAGTGTTATGCCACGCACGATATCTGCCTTTCCCCTCACAGAAATGACTGAGTGAGCACCTCTGCTAACCAGGGTGATCAGATGAGAACGGGTAAAATTTGAGGAGTCTTACAGTAACGGGGCTATAGGCACTGATCTCAACTGCTTGGCAGGAAATGTCCCGAATCTCACTACAGACGAATACAACTGCCTTTTACCAGCTACGTGACCGCAGTAGCCATTGCTATACACTGTAAACATTAGCACATGGTACCGCAAGCTGGCCCTTCCCCCACTCTCATCCTTGCCCCTCCCCCACCCTCCACTTGCCCCACCTCTCTCCTCCTCATTTTCATTTAAAGCTACAGACACAGAAACGGCGCGTCCTCAGGAAATCTCATTGTGGAACTGGTTCTAAGTGGCTGTAATTCTGCACCAAGGCTGAATTTCGGAAACGGACTTCAGATACAGTATTAGGGGACCACTAGAACCTATATGAAAGCATAAAAAATCTGCAGGATTTTCTGTAGTGTCCTGTGGGGCACTTTATGCTGGTGAGTCTGTGGCTAAAAGTGCTTCTCTGTTCACCCATCACAACATCGTTCATGATGGATTGAAGTCCAGACAATCATCTGCTTTCAGCCACCACTGAGCCCGCTTTCTTGATCAGTTTGTCATTTGAAGCATTCAGCATGCAGTCGTTCACTCTAGAAGATAAATCAAGCTGTTCTCCCTTCACTTGAGTGTTTCGAATCTCTTCTTAGTAGTAGAAAGAATTTGTCCATAGTAACTGTAAGCAGCGGATGCAGCCCATAGAGATTCTGTTAAAGGATGCTGCAGTAATCTTTTAGTATAGTTTATAGAGATGTTAGAAGTGTTTGGATGATAAAACCTTGTAAAAGAAGCCTGGAAAGAAACTACTGAAGTGATTGAGTTGTAAATAGGCAGGAGAATGGTGGGTAGATAAAGAAGGGATAAGGAGAATGGTGTGGGGGTTGTGTGTTTGGGGGGTGCGGTAATAAAACGCAGGTTAAGGAGAATAAATAGGGAATAAATGGAGGCACTGCAGAGAAAAAAATGATCAAATCATACAAGAGAAAAGAGCCAAATAAAAAGAGCAAAATAGAAAAAATAGGAAAAATACCAAAAAAATGCAAAAGGGAGAAACAGAAGAAGAAACTGGGGTCGAAGAAGAGGCAGAGGAATCTGAGAAAGAGGTACAATACAAACAGACATCAAGTAAGCTGCTAAATGGTTAGATTTTTATCAGATTGATATTTTTTATAACAAGGTTTTTGTCTGAAACATTTGAATTGTTAGTTTCATTGTTGTAAAGCAACATCATCCTCCCATCTATATTACATGTAGGTATACGTTTTGCACTTTGCAGCCATTCCTTGGATGTATTTGGTTCCATCGGCAGAATCCCTGATCTAATTCATAAGTTCCAAGAGTTATAATATTTATACAGTTCCACAAACAACATGGATGATCACCAAGTTGCCTGTCAGACGATGAAATTGCCTCTTCCTTCGTTCAGCTCAACCCGGCTGTGACTGCTCACTCAATGAAACGTGGGCAAGCAGTTGCATTCAGTATCTCCAACTTTTTTAAAGTTTATCTGCTGCACTATGCAGTATGGCAGCGAATTAACCCTCACCCAGCAAAATTAAAAATATACCTTCCGCATTATAATGAGAATATATATCATAATGCTTTGTCATTATGAGAATGTATGAGAAAGTATACTACAGAAATGACATATATCAGGAGATCTTGTTATTACACAGAAAATGGCATTTTTGTGTCAGAATTATACAAAATGCCATGATTTGTCATATGTTTTAATATGAAATACTTTCTCAAAATCATGAGATGTCATTTTATTATTATGACTGGGCTTTTTTATGGCATGACATCTTATAATAACAGAATGACTCATAATTAGCATCTCGTAATTGGCATCATAATTGATATTCTACCTCATAATTAAATGTAATTTTTACGACATACATTCTCGTAATAATAAGATACTTTCTTGTAATTCCAAGATTATTTCATAACTGCAAGATAATATCTCATAACAATGACATGCTACAGGACTCATGTATTTATTTATTTTTGCTTGGCAGCATTCACCACCATGATATAGTGAGTAGGGGGATGTTTCATATCATCCAACTCTTTCTTGCATAATAGGAAATATTCAGTAGCCGACGTCACCCCTATTATGTTCAGACCTTGAAGACCTTGACTTGGCCACGACATCAGTGGTTTACACACTTCTATCCTAGACTACGTAGTTAATGCAATCTAATTTTCACCCGGTTTAATCCAGAAAGAAGCCAGGGAGAGCAGGGAAGACTCCCAGCGGTGCCTCGAGTCTATTCCTCAGTGTGTGGAGCAGAGGCAAGAAAACCAACGGTGGTCTCGCTGGCCTCCTTGTTCTCTCTCTCCTTCGTCTAAATCCGGTAATTACGTTTCATACATCAGTAATGAGTGAATGAGGAGCGCTGCCTGTTCGACGCAGCCGGAGCGATAGACGTTCGACGTGTGAGAACACACACGCTCCCAGATGGGCCGTCCATGAAGGCTTCTGTGTCCTACTTTAACCGCCCCTGTAAATAATACATTCCCCCTCTCTCTCTCTCTCTCTCTCTCTCTCCGACTGGAGGAGGAATAAAGAGATGGAGAGATACCCAGAGTGCTCTGCTTCCTCCAGTCTGCCTTCGAACAGGCTGGAGGGGGGCTGAGGTTCTGCATTGCACTGTCGACTATATGGGCAACGTAGGAATATATTTTTTGTAGTATGTTCATAAATTATACATCGCAGACCCGAGCCTGACACTGACTGGTGTTCTATACTGCATTAGCAGGTGAGCGGCCGGCCTGCTTATCGTTATTACTACTGTTAAACCATTCCACTGCCTATTATTTGTGCACGCAGACAACAGACAACAGACAACAGAAGCCTGTGTTTATTCAGCCTGTCTGATCACCCGACAATTAACCCCAGGCTTCCCTGTGATAGGGGAAGAGGAGTGAGGGAGCGCCAAGGTGGAGGGAAATAGACAGAAAGACAGAGGGAGGAAAGAAAGAGAGGGAGTCAGCTTTAATTGGTGCCCGACTGCCAAGCCTCTCTCTTTTTTCTCTCCCTCCTCTCGCTGTTTTTATATCTCTGTGCGTCCCCTTGCTACCACGCTTATCTCTGTGTCCCTGCTCCCCCTCTCTCTTTCTGTCTCTGTCACTCTCACTCTCTCCCACTGTTTCTCTATCTCTCTCTCTATTTCTCTCTCTCCCTCATTCTCTCTATCTCTCTTTCAGTCTCTGTTTTTCCCTCTCTCTCTTTCCCTCGCTCTCCCTCATTTTCTCTCTCTCTCTCTCGATCTCTACCTCCCTCTCTCTCTCTTTCTCTCTCTCTCTCTCTCCCTCTCCCTCTCTCTCTCCATCTCTCGTTCCCTCTCTCTCTCCCTCATTCTCTCCCTCTCTCTGTTAACGGAGGCTGTGTGTTGGGCAGGCAGCTCCAGTGGTGTGCGCTGAGCTGAAGCAGAGTGGCTAATGACGTCCATGCTGCCTCCCAGCCCATTGGCCAGAGAATCGGATCAGCAAGGGCTGAGCGAGTGTGTGCTGCTGGAAAAGCCGGAGTGGGAGGTAGAAGAGAGGGAGGGTGAGAAAGAGAGAGAGAAAGAAAGAGAGAGAAGAAAAAATGGCTACACGATTCTTTTTGCCCTTCTGAGTCACTGTTGGCTGCAGCAGTGGGGTGCAATGTGTGTGTGTCTGTGGGAAAAATCCCTAAAAATGTGTTGTGAGGATGAGCGTGTGTGTGTGTGTGTGTGTGTGTGAGAGAGAGAGAGAGAGAGAGAGAGAGACACAGAGAGAGAATACCCAGGCCATGTAAGAAACAAAAAGCAAAGCAGTGTTGACTCACAGTACAAGATGTGTGTGTATGCGTGTACTCCTATATATATAGTATATTTTGGAATAAATTTTGTCCCAACAATGAAATATCACCTATCATCCATAGCATTAAAACCACTGACGGCCAAAATGTCACTGATTATCGTATTAGAGAGGCGTCTGTCAAGAGGTGGGGTGTATTAGACAGCAAGTAAACAGTTCCTGAAGACGATGTATTGGCAGTAGGGAAAGCGTAAGGATCTGAGAGACAAAAGCTAGACTGTGGGTCCGAGAAACAGCAGGTCTTATCAAAAGTGGTACAAGGAAGGACAACCAGTGAACTGATGACAGGGTCATGGGCACCAAAGGTTCACCGATGCAAGTGACAACTGAAAGCTAGTCCATCTGTTCTGATTTACCAAAAAAGCTGCTGTAGCACAAATGATTGTAAGACATCAGAAAACACAATGCACTGCAGACCCTGGCCTAATGATGAAAGCACCTGCAGAACTGGACAGTGGAGCAGTGGTCTGATGACTTCATTTTCTTTTACTTCATGTGGACGACCAGGTGCATGTGCATCACTTAATTAGAGAAGATATGGCGTCAGGATGCTCTTTGGGAAGAAGGTAATTAAGCAATTCACTGTGATGCTCTGGGCAGCGTTCTACTGGGAAACCTTGAGTATTAATGTTCATGTGGATGTTCCTTGACACATACCACCTACCTAAACATTGTTACAGACCAAGTACACCCCTACATGCCAAACTGCAAACACTTTTCAGGAATGGTTTGAGAAACAAGTTTGTTGACCTGGTCTCCAAATCCTCCAGATCTCAATCCGATTAAGCATCTGTGGGACAAACCAGTCCAGTCCAAGGAGGTTCCAACTTGCAACTCACAGAACTTACATTATCTTGTTGCAGATGCCGCAGCACACCTTCAGAGGATTCCGGGGGCCTTGTGGATGCCTCAAACTGTTTAGGTATTAAGCATGTATTTGCTCAAAACAGCTGATATTAGAACGAATAAAAATGAAAGGCATTTATGTAAGCAGTATTTTTTATATCTTAACATCTTTGCTTAACAATTTCCAAACCTTACCTTGTGGCAGCCTGGGATTAGTCTTCATTCATTACCTGGTTTGGCTAATCAGCGCTTAAAGCTAAATCAGGCGTGTTGCTGATGTGAACAATTCCAAGTGATGAATGGGGATGTCAATAAAAAATCTGGGACCAAACCTGGTTCTTCTGGTCAGCTTACAAGAAACCCTTTTTATTCTAAAACAGTGCAGTCTTGTTACTTTTTACTTTATTTATTTATTCCTGTTTATTTAATGTAAAGTTATATGGAGTTGTATGCAGAAGCTTACATATGAACATATTCTGTTAACAAAACAATTAGACATAGTAGATGTGAAGATACAGTGTACAATATTTATTTGTTGAATTTAACATACTAACGGAAAAAAATAGTATTACATATTGGGGTAAAAAAAAATACTAAAGGTCACGTTTTATGCTGTTTTCCTACATATTCAAAAATAAACAATAACTGGGCATTCAAATGTGTAGAATTGTGCTTCTGTGGAGGCTGTGTGCTTGTTTACTCAACAAAATCAACAAAAATATTTATGGAACTTTTGCATATGATTATAATCGCATATTGCATAGTACTTCATTATATATTCATTATATTATTAATATAGAATATTGTAACTGCATATAGGTTCTTATATACAGTACATATGCAGACATGTTTGACCCCATGCTCAGACAACGTATAAAAATAAACACATATATGTGTGTATGCGTGAGTGTGTGTCCTATTACGTAAGCCCAGCCGACAGAGCTAAACTAATCTGCAAGTGTAGCGACTCGTTTCCCTGCATGTCCCAGATGTGACAAAGTGCAAGCTGTCAGTGGCCAATCACAGAGATCACCAATACCAGCCACTTTGCCATACATTATTCAACTCGCACGCCGCAGTGTGATAGACTCCTCCTAGACGCCTCCAGTATATTAAACCATCTCCTCTGTTTTGGTTTATTGCTCAGCATGTGGCATTTTGAGTGCAATGGATAATGTCTATGTGTATCCCTGACATATAACAGCAAATTATTCACAATTTATGAATGGAAATTCCAGGCACAGAGGTTACAGTCATTATCATTCTTACTTCTCTTCCTAAGGTTAAACCTGCAGCATGAAATGAATCTCTGAAGATCTTTTCACTCTTCTCCACTGAGACACAGAGGAGGTCGACCTTCTAAAATAATAGCCAATAAAATGGTGCAAAACACACTATTTCTCACTGATGCTGCCATGAATGATAAATTCCAGTTAATTAATATGCCACAAAAGCAGCTTCAACACTTTAACAACATTTAGATTTGCCCCATCCATCCATCCATCCATCCATCATGCATGCATTTGAACATGTGCTGCATAGCTGAGATGTCAGTAAGGGCTTCCCTTGGGTGCAGCACCATCTGACGACTGTGTGAATTTATTTTAACAAGCTTCAGCTTCTCTTATACAGCAGAAACAATTCAAATGACTTGGAATTTTGTTTAGAAATGACTGCATTAATATGCATAGCTACACATAGTTATGCATATACATAGCCTGCATAACTGCACTCACTGGTCAATTTATTTATGCTTACGTTTACGCCATTTAGCTGCCGCTCTTATCCAGAGCGACGTACATCAGTGCTCAAGTAGTCCACATCTGTTTCTTAGACCTGTAAGCTAAACTTAAAATCAGCATCTACTATTTAATCAAGTTACTGCATGCTCGGTACACCTAACCGGTCCGTACTCCTAAACAACACCTGTCAAACAATATCCAAACAACACATGACAAAGAAAAGTCAGAGGTTAAGACAGAAGTAAGGAAGGGATGGGGATAAAGGGTTTTTTTTAAGAAATAGCAAGAAAAATGAGAGACGTAATTAGTTACCAATGTGCTCCTACAAGAGGTGGGTCTTCAGGCGACGCTTGAAGACAGCGAGGGACTCCACAGATCTGATCAGAAGAGGGAGTTTGTTTAATCACTGGGGGGCGAGACTTAAAAGAGTCTTGACGCATGTCTTCCTCTTCTTCCGACCAAGACGGGCCGTGCTTGAAGCCCTGAGAGGACGAGAAGTGATAGTGCTGATATGTATGGGGGTGCAAGCCCATTTTTGTCCTTGAAAGCAAGTGTGAAGCACTTTAACTTAACACAAACAGCCACAGGGAGCCAGTGAAGGCTCTTTAGTAAAGGTGTGTGAGTGAACTTTGGCACGTTGAAGACTAACCTTGCAGCTGCATTCTGAATCAGCTGAAGTGGTTTGGTGACCTTCTGTGGAAGTCCAGCCAGTAGGGAGTTGCAGTAGTCAAGTCTGGAGATGACCAGGGACTGGACGAGAA
>JBBPCY010000002.1:4990176-5003335 GCA_037974405.1 Brachyalestes nurse | reverse complement strand
ATTACTTTTTAAATAAGAAAGAACTGTACCTGTGGTTGAACAGGTTTTGCATATGTCAGTACAAACAAAAACCTCTCGCATGTCTATGAGCTACAGGCGAATGGCAAAACCAAATATAAATGCCAAATACCAAGCATATAACCTTGTACATGACATCATACAACCTTTTGCTCAGTCTTAATATTAATAAAATCAACATTTACCAAAAGAAACCCATCTGAAGATTTAGAACCTCCTGAATTAATGTTTTAGATTAAGGAGTTTCACACTGGGGATAGACTCCACTAGTTCTGAGAATAAACAAATCATGGGTTGAGCCATGAGAATGTGCGTAGTGGTACGCCAAGTTTCGTGTTTATACATCTCGACATAATTGTGGAAACGGGCATATGCAGCATTTTTGTGCCTACGCACCGTTTATACATAAGGGCCCTGGAGACTGGTGAGGTCAAGACATCATTCTTCACACTTGTGATTATTATTCTGTTAAAGAATTACATTTTGCAAGTAAGTAAGTAAGTAAGTAAGTGAACTTTGTTGTCATGCATGCCATACAACAGTACAACGGATGCATAGCTGAATGAAACTGCGTTTCCTCAGGCTCAATGTATAGACATAAAAGACAAGTGCACGCAAGTGATATGTAAGCTGAAAGGAATTGTGTGATGTTGAAGAACTGAGTAATACTTTTCTTTTTTCATGATCAACATAAAGTGACATAAAGAGACCTGATATTTTTAAAACCAATAATTTGAGCCGTATGTCTAAAAAAATGTGTCACTACATAAAACCAGTCATTTACATTTACAAGTTTTTCTAATGTTTTATTGCTATAAAATTTAGAAAAAGCGTTGTATTGTTGATTTTTTTGGCCTATCGTATAAGTGGGTGTGTTTGTCTTACTGTAAGAGAGGCCACCATGTGTATTAGCGGCAGCCCCCTGCTTCACGTGGTGAATGGGTTAAATGCAGCGAAAGAATTTCACATTGTGTGCTGTGCTGCGATGTGTTCACCCATGACAATAAGGAGCCACTTTATTTTACTTTAACACATGCATTTTTATCAATAAAAAGCTAATTAATCACTTTTTTTAATTAATCAAGATTAATTCTAATTAATGATATTTCTTAGTTAAATAATCCTGATGGCCCTGTTGTGCAGTATATAGCTTTTTATTTGCAATGTTATACTGTGGAGTATAACATATAATTTTGCTGACGGGATTCAGCGACGGCCCAAATTTACCTGGCCGGCCCAAATTTACCAACGGCCCACTGTACCTGATGGCCAGTCCAGCCCTGGCTATGGCAAAGAGTGTTGATTGTATTAAACACTGGTCTCCTGCCATTAGCCACACACACACACAGACACACACAAACATCTCCTACAAGGGTCCCTGGGGCCTCTGTAAGCAATGCAGACAAGAATGAATCCTTATCTGAACAGCTGCCGCAGGAAAACCTCAGGATATGGCCTCTCCCAGGTCCGGTCGTCTACTCTAGTCACGCAACTGCTTGGCTTCTGCCCATTAGTTCTTTATTGTCTCATTTACTGTCCAAACACACATACACACACACACACACACACACACACACACACACACACACACATACACAAACTGGGCTTAATTTTAGCTCGAAAGCTAAACTTTTTTGTATGTGTCTTTTGGATCCATGGTACTTTATTTGAACTTTATTTGTGCGGCTGTTGACTCATTGCTCTTGTAGGGAAAAGGGAAAAAACACCTGTGTGAAAATGACCACACTAATTACCAGTCCAGATCCTTTAAAAACATGCCTTTTGCAGCAGTCAGCTAGTTCCCTAAAACCAGCCTAAGATTTTTCCCAGTCTTTGCCCTCTCTTTTAGCATCTCGCAAGTCTGAACCTGCCTTTTCCGTCTCAGATGACACGCGGCTCCTTTGACATAAAACAAAAGCTTAGTTTACCACATGATCTGCAGTGTAGTTTACAGTGAGGCATGGTGGGGAGGTGATGGATGTTTTGTGGGCTGTTTTAGGAGCAGAGCAGATCTTTTGAATTGGAAAATTGTTTACAAAGAAACAAATACAGTGGTTCATTCTGCTTCATTAAACATGCAGCCTATTGTAGTGATTGAGCACATTTCAGGTCCGCTGGCCTGCAGTGCCCTAAAGTCTAAAATGGAAGAGATGGAGCTGCGTGTTCAACTAAAAAAGCCCTGCTCTGTTCAAGAATCAGAATCAGAATTTGAAAACTTTATTGATCCTGGAGGAATTTGCTTATGTTGCAACTGCACAGACACAGAGAAATATAGCAATAACAATGTAAAATATAAAGTCTAAATAAAATCAAATAAAAACTCTTCAGAAAATACATTATGCTATATACACAAATGCTGAGTATTAATGCTATAGATAAATAACTTGCAGTTAAGTGAATTATTAAAAACACAGGAGTATGGTTAGGAGTATGCTATTGTATAGAACAGAAATTAGTAGTCGATCAGTAATATTGACATAAGTAGTGATATTTCAAATAGTAATGCACATAATAATAATAAGATATTGCACATAGTGAAATGATTTTGCACCCAGTAAAAAACTGCACAATACTGCATATGATAAGATTATTGCACATAATAGTGATGATTTAAACCCAACAAGAAATTGTAAAGTAACATCAGGTTATTGCACAGATTATTGTGTGGGTGTGTGACAGGGGGAGGAGTTATAGAGGTGGTGGGAAGGAAGAATTTTCTGTGGCTGAATTTATGCCACAGTTGCATTCAAATGTGACAGTTTTAAGCTTCAGTATCACTATGCTCTGTTTTAACTTTAAGAAATAGGCAAAACATTTTGAATATACATTGTAGAGTTGCACAGTTTGGACAAAATTCCTTAATGTTTTGTCTTTTTTAAAATATTTAACAAAAAATGTAAAGGATACTACAATGTTTACTATTTATATATTACCTTCACATATTCATTATTATTTTATTATCATTTAATTGCACTAGTATTGTGATTGCACTAGAGATGGTATAAACCACTTTTTTATTTTCTCATGAAAAAAATATTAAAACTGAGTTTTTCTTTGAACACTGCTACACCACAAAATGGGCTTTTTATTGAATTGTTTCATTCGAGAAGAGCTTAAAGAAGATCTGAAAGTGGGGTGCCATATGGCAACCTATGACAAACTGCTCTCTGTGACTAAATGAAACTATTATCAGAGCTTTATTAAAATTATTAGATACACACCTCTTTTACAGTGTTAATTACTCCCAGCACCCCATGACACTCCAGTTGTATGGAGTACACCCAGCATGTCCGTGCAGTTCTGAAGAGGTTGCTGGCCCACCAACTCTTCTGCAAGTTGGAGAAATGCGCTTTCCACCAGCGCTCCATCACATTCTTGGGCTTTGTCATCTCCCCCAAAGGTGTGGCCATGGACCCCCAGAAGCTGGATGGTGTGAGTAATTGGCCCCTACCCAAGATGCTCAAGTAGTTACAGTGATTTCTGGAGTTTGCTCATTTTTACCGTCGCTTTATCCAGGGCCTCAGTTCAGTTGGGGCACCTCTCACTGCCTTCACCAAACGTTCCAGGAATCCATTCACCCTCACCACTGAAACCATCCAAGCCTTTCACCACCTCTGTTGACTCTTCCCTACTGCACCCATCTTGCTACATCCAGACCCATCGAAACCCTTCGTTGTGGAGGTGGATGCCTCTGATGTGGGCGTAGGAGCTGTCCTCTCACAGCAAGGTCCAGGCGTGCGCAGTGTGCGCCAGGGCCAAGACCTCCAACCAGCCTTCTTCTGGGGATCTTCAACCTCTCCCGGTACCTTGTCATCCCTGGTCGCACATCGTCAACGGCCTACCGGATTCAGAAGGAAGAAACACCATCCTCACCATTATGGATCGCTTCTCCAAGGCCGTGCACCTGGTGGCACTCTCCGGACTCCCTACTGCTAAGACCAGAGCTGAACTTGTTATAGAGCACGTAGTCCGATTGCATGGGTTCCCCAGGGACATTGTCTAGGACATAAGCCATACTGAAGGTCAAATTGAAGGTCCAGAAATTTGGTGTGTATTGGAACAGGATTAGTGTTTGGAGTCTGAATTTTCTAATGATAAAATTGTGTTCAGAGAACCTTGAGCCGTGGATGTTGATTAATTTGATCTCAAACACAGTGTTTGGACAAGTAGTCCTTTCACAGCTGGGTCAGTGTCCAAACAGCTGTCCTGGGATCACCCTTCATATCCTCTCCTGAGGAGTGTCTTTTGGAACGAAATGACTCATTGTTCATTAATTGGCCACATTCCGTTTGCGTGCACTTCGCAGGATATCCACAGGCCAGAACTGTCAGTGTCCTTTAATTAATGAAACGAAACAAAAGTAACTGACATCAAACTTAAAGAATGTTATCAAATCATACATTTCTGCTGCATGTATGTGTTGCACTGTCAGACACATTAATACATGTACTATATAAAATATGTACTTTATTAGTTTATTATATTTAATAGTATACAGTAGGCAATACAACATGTGCCATACTAGAAATGTATTTAAGCTTTTTTTTTTTTTTTACTTTTTGACATATTTTAAAAATCTCATTTGCTTTTACATGTGAAATGTTACAGTAAGATATTTGTAAGATATTTGTTTTGGAAACAAAAGCTTGGATAGGTTCTCTGTTATCCTCAGCAGATATTTTTATTCTAACATCCATAAAACTGAACACTTTTTTCAGTAAAGTTCTTCTGACTGAGATACTCTACCAGTCAAATATTTTTGCACACCACAGGTTTTTGCACACCACATATTAAGTGTTTAACAGGCAAATGTAGAAAATCTCAGTGTATTCCACTTTGCAGTACTATAGTCCATATATTTTCCCTGTACAGTTTATGCAAATGGGCTGCTGTGGCTACATTTTTTTTTTTATTCTGAGACCCCATGGTGGGGCAGTGGGTAGCATTGTTGCCTCACGCCTCCAAGTTTGAGGGTTCAAATGTTCTCCTCGATGTGGTGTGGGATTCTCCCACAGTCCCACAGAATTGAGGTTTCTAAATTGACTGTGAGTGAATGTTGTGTGTGTGTGCGCCCTGTGGTGGCATGGCACCATGCCCAGGGTGAGGCTCCGGGTACCCGTGATCCTGGTAAGGAATAAGCAATTACAGAACATTTTTTCATTCTGATTATTTATATTTTTCTATCTCTCTTGATACAGCTGCCATGAAGAAAAACAGTTTAGAGTTTGCCCCAGGAAATGGCCTAGACAACAACCACATTGATTCTACAGGCTTCTCAGAGAGTGACCTGCTTCTTCAGGTGAGTGGCACATTTGGCTAAAATAGGTAGGGAAGTTAATTATCAATAAGTCACAAGATGTTGTGTGTTAAAGTGATTTTGCTGTTTTAGTAGTTTGTTATTATTATTATTATTGTTATTATTATTGGTGTTGGTTGGTGAGCACTTCACAATATGAATTTTGTTTACACCAGTATCTGGGATGTGTTTTCTTAAAAATAATAATTTAAAAAACATTTGATCACAAAAATTCTGGATGTATATTAAGAGAATAATCAGACAGATGGATTAGTAGACAGACAATGAGTAATAATGAGGCCTCTTTAAGGTTCAGCCTCACAGACAGTCATTGTTCTGTGTTGTGCAACTCAGTCGCTAGACAGAGTTTATGCAGGGGGATCAAGGTAAGTCAGGTCATTACTTAAAAACAAGGAAGTTATGACAACGGAGACAGTTTGTTCTGGCCACGTTTGTAAAAATGTGGTCACGCTCAGCAACAGCAAACAATACAGTGTAATCTTTCCTCCTCCGCTCAGCCTCCGCAACGCACACACTGGTGTGTGAAGCGTCCCTCACAGAAAACCACCTTCAGCTCACAGGCCTGTTCTAGAAAACTCATAAGCAAGCAGGGGGTGTTGGTACCTCTGAAAATGCTGCTAAACAATCGTATGGGGTCTTTTGCATAACGTGTGTACAGTAAATAAACTGTCAGAATTGTACACACTCAACACTGGAGTGTAGGGCTCTGTGATATTTTGTCTGCTAATCGTTATTGAAATATCTGCCTCTGGAATATTGATACCAATTTGCATATTTTACTTTTCTGTGATATCAGTATTGCAGTCTGTGATATTGGCCTCTGAAATGGTGATATCGAAGGCTGCAATATGCAAATGAGCCTCTAACCAATCATAGTGTTTCGGACAGACTGACCAAACATAGCTCCAGGTAAGTCACTGGGTATTCTGATATATGAAGATCTACATGTAATCCAGCAAAAGTCTATTTACTGTATTTAAAAAATTAACTGGTAATGCTGTTGGTGATTTTTGTATGAATCTAGTGTGCCTTTAAAACTCATTTTGGGCCAATAAAGGATAATTAACACTTGGTTGTAGCCAATATTGCTATAGTTCACACTATAACCCATATTGTCACTGTCAAAAAAAACTTCATATCTCCAGTTTTTTGCTGATTTTCATTTTCCACATCATTTGTCACCCTTCGAATTGTGTTAAACTTTCACGATGAATGAACCATAAAAATGCTTTACATTTACTTTACTTTTTTTTCTTTACTTTTCAATACTTGCACAGTTGCAATATACAAAGTATAGTAAAAAACGAATGGTAAAGTTGATAGCCGCTAATGTATTAGCATTTTCAAATTCTTAATTCTTTATCCAGACACCCGTCTTTTCTCTTATTTTGCCTTAAATCACCTTGTTTTCTTAACTGTCTTATCTTTGATGAACTGAGTAGATTAAATGAAAGAAATGGGAACAAATGTTTACTACAAGAGGCTGCAAACTGTCTAAAGATACAAGGTGCCTAAATAAAGGTGTTCCAACCACACAGCATTCAGCGCACCAGTATACTGATCACCATCCTGATCATCTGGAATCATTTGCACTTGTTTCTTCACTGTTTCTGGACTTACACTAGACATGCTTTGTTATTCTTCATTTGAATTATTCATATGTAGGTCAATGGGTGGCTTAACAAACAAAAACATTCCTCTGAAACTGGTCAGGTTCAGGGGACTGGACTGAACATGAGAGTCTTTGGAAGCAAAACATGAAGAAATTAGACTTCGGTACATCACTAGAATGATGATTCACTAAGCCATTTGCTAGATTAGGGCTACTGAAAGTCTTCACTGAGTTTCCCATTCATTATAACGTGGCAGAATGTAAGTTGCCAACTTCTGGAATACATGCATCAGTGCACGTCCAAGCAATGTGGCGCTAAGGCACTGATCACGATTCAAAACTAGACTGATAATAGTTAGGTTTGCCATTTAAAGGTGAGTAATAAACGACCAGTCAAAGGTTCTTCTGAGATTTTCTACATGAGCATATTACCCACTGAAAATGTATTAAAGGGGACATATTATGCAAAATTCACTTTAGTTATAATAGGTCTATGGGCTATACAAAATGTGTTCATGAAGTTTCTGTCCCTTTTAAAATGAGCCTTTTAGACGGAGGGCCCCGTGTGATGTCCCATGGGGGCCAATTTGCATAGAACCGCCCCTCATCTGTCGAGACCCCACCCACTAGATCAGTTGAAGATCTGCCATTTTGTCTGCTAGTTTTACGAGCTACGGCTACAGGCAAAGGCAGGTCACACATGAAGTGTTGTGTTGTTGCTGCAAAGAACAGCACAAATCCCTCCACTTTCTCCCAGACAAAGAAAACAGAAGGACTGCGTGGCTCCATTTCATTTTCGATGGCCGTGTCCCAGCAACAATCGGTTTCGTTCCACCTTAAAAGGTTCCACCTTAAGTATTTAAGGTGTAACGGAAAATTTGAATAAGGAGCTGTGAATAAGGAGCTAACAGGACAAATCCCTACACTTTGTCCCAGTCAAAGAAAACAGAAGGACTGCGTGACTCTATTTCATTTTCGATGGCCATATCCCAGCAACAATCAGTTTCGTTCCACCTTAAAAAGTTCCACCTTAAGTATTAATCGTGGGGGATCTGTACCTGCTTTCGATCGCAGTTAAGTTTCATTTCGTTATGAGCAGAGTAAGGGGTGGGTGGAGCATGGGATGTATGGGGCATGGCCAGCAACATCTTATTTGCATGAAAGGGAGAGAGCGCTGAAACGGCTTGTTTTGAACGGGACCGAAACTGTGAAGAATAAACCTGGTGATTATCTCTTTCTGTGAGAGTGATTTTGTTCAAAGAACTTCATGAACATGTTTTGTATAGGCCATAGACCAGCGGTCACTAACAGGCGGACAGCGGTCCGGGTCCGGACCCAGAAGCTGTCCCATACAGACCTGGAGCTATAGCCAAAACAGAACGTTATATTTAAAACCTGACAGGGCGCATCTATTTTAACCACCGCAGCTTTTACAATCTTTACGGTAGCACTTTAGCGGCCGAGGAAACCCACAGACCAACTGCATGCAAGTTAAGCCATGCCACGTGATACCTGTCAGCACACAACCAGTTAAAACTTAAAAAGGACTTTGTTTCATTTACAGTTTTTCAACTTTCTGATAACAAGAGTGCAATCTATGAAACTTCTGTAATATCATACCATTATTTTACTTACATACAGTATTGTGCTGTTTGTGTTGCTAGGCTCTCAATGGTTTTGTATTAGTGGTGACTGCAGAGGGATATGTCTTCTATACATCACCGACCATTCAGGATTACCTGGGCTTCCATCAGGTGAGTGGCATGGTAATATTGAGTATGTATGCGTAAGTAAATGGATATTAGGCAAAAGCAGTATAATTTTAATTTAATTAAGGAGGTTCAAAAACTGCTTTGTTCCAGCAGCAGTCACTTATAATTGGGCACGGGATAAAAGAGATAGTGTTTACTTTCTCTTAAATATTTTGTTTAACAAATATATATTTTATTATTGTTTGAAACACATGATAATCATAGTACCTCATGTCATTTATTTATTTGTTTGCATGGGGTGTATGTGTGTTTGTTTGTCTGTTTTGTGGTCGCTGACTCATCTCCTTTGAACTTAATTCACCTCCAGGTACAAATAAAGTATCCTGAACATGAACCCTACCTAATAGGTAGATTTGTTGCTGCACAGTTTGCCAGCCTATTCCACTTCATCCATTACTTCTCAGTGATTCAGATATAGAAGATTAATTAAAGCTGAATTATGTTAACCTCATAAAATATTTAATATTTTAAATAAATATTCAAGGTTTTGCATCCTTTAAAACAATTTGTAAAGTTAGTTTCTCTTTAATCTGGTGTACAACATTTTGTAGTCTGTTTGTTTGCTTATATATTTTTGTTTAGTTCTTTGTTTCATATTTTATAAAGCAATCCATTATTAGATTTCTTTATATGTTTGTAATAGCACTTTGTGTTGATCTCTGAGCTTTATAAGTTTTAGACAATAATTTGGTATATATAAATATTAGTTTTTGTAAAATGATTTGTTTGCCCCAAATAAGAATTATGACTCCCATGCAGCCCTGGAAAACAAGGAATATTTAGAACAGAAGATTCAGTATTCATCTCTGAATGTAAGGCATCAAAATCAGAAAATGTTATTGTTCCTGTAGGCCACACAACTTTTAGGGGCTTAAGACTAATTTTTACTCAAATTAAGCCACATCTTATTTTTATGGTTCTTTGTGATATTTTGTGATTTACTCCACTCATTCACATTATATATATAAATACATCTTATATAAATACTCACCAGTTTCCTGATCAGATTCCTGCTTGATGGGATTTTATCACAGACAGGCAGAAAAACTTCTACTGTACCGTATTTGCAATTTAAATTGCACTGAAGTCAAATAATGTTGTTTGCAAAAATTCTCCACACCATAAGCGATAACATACAACATACAAACTATGGTGATTTTTTAATGCTGGTTTTCCGAAGGCTTCCTCTCCTTTAATTTCTTCTTGCTCCAATCTCACTTTTGTTTTTAGTCCAAGATCGTATTTCATTGTCAAATCTGTGAGAATAAAACAGAAACTGCTCAAAGAAGGGATTACACAGAAACACGGATGTATCAGCTGCTACAGGTGCTCAGAATAAGCATTAATTATGATTGTTATGGTTTGGAAACACCCAAGGAACTTCCCGAGAACACTAAAAACATTATCTTTTCATAACATAATAAAAACATTTTCATGAATGTTCCAAAACAGACCAGTCTATCATTTGGGTTTAGAAACGCTGTGCAACAAATGTTCTTTTTACATGCTCATACTTTTCCATCCAATGTCAAAAGACCCTCTGTGTGCCAATATTTACTCACTGTTACTCAAGCTTTTGGCAAGGATTCCTGCTTTTCAAAGAACAGTGAAAAAATGGCTAAGTAAATAACCAACCATGAACTGGTTTTCCTCTTTTCTTAATGCTCCTTTCAAACTCATGCAAACTTTGCATGTTTCTGTAAGGAGGCATTAAAGGACATGTTGCAATGATTGTTATTAAAAGTGCCAGCCAAAAACACAGCAGTAATATCTCTGCCTTCTGAACTGGAAAAACCAGTCCCCTTAAAGACACAGTATGTGATTTTTGAAAGTTTTTTTCACTGCTCCGGTATATGAGAGCTAACATGCATTTCCCATCTATCCATCTGATAGTCACTAAGGTAAGCAGGGGCCTTCTGTTCCTCTGGGACCAAACTTGCATGACTGGACGATCTACTTTATCAATATCTGACATATCTACCTGTTCGGAAATGAATTCAGGAACATCAGCATTAAGGTTTTGGGACTGTTCAGGATTATCAGAGGCAGCATAATGAGACTTTTCAGCTACCTGTGCTTGCATAGATGGCTGGTCATCAACAGTAATCCCCTCATCCATCATCTCAGAAATAAGTTTTGGGGTGACCTGCATAACCTCATCTCACTCTGTCCTGATAGTATTTACAAGTAAGAAGCCACATGGACGAAGCATATCATGATGCAAAACCCTCTCTCTGCCCTCTCCATCCTCAGGCTTGACAATATTAGGCTGTTTGACAACAACATGAACAACTGATTCCCACAGAGGTCCTTACAAGAACTCTGTCCCCTATTTCCAGAGGTAGAGCAGTCACTTTGGCATCTCAGCGTCTTTTATTCAACAACTGTCTCTTTTCTGCATTGCTAGATGCCAGCTTGTATGCATGTCTGAGCCTCCTTTTGAGGTCTCGTACATATTGAGAGTGTGTTTTTGGGTTGTGACCTTGAGGACTGTTGCCAGAACAAAGGTCAATGGGGAGATGCGACATATTTCCTCCATTCCTCTTTCCGCTTCTCCTCCAATGTCCCCAAGAAATCAAGCAGAGTTCTATTAAAGTGTTCTACTGGGTTTCCCCTCGGTTGGTATGGCGTTGTGCGCGATTTGGAAATTCCAGCATGCTTACAAAGCTCTGCTACAACTTCTGACTCAAAACAGACTCCTTGATCACATGACCGGCAAAGCTGAGTGATCCAGCCAGGGTATTGGATCTTTTAAATCATCAGGGACCCTCATCACACAATTTGTGATGTTTCTACTGCATATATCTCACTGTCTGCCTCCTGGTTGTATCAGAGATCTGCGTGAATCTGGATTCCGTGGTGCATGCAAAGAGTGTTTACTGTATTTCCATCCAAAATTTGAAACTCATCAGGGGACAGGCTGACATCAGGGGACAACATACCAGTGACTCTCCGTTTTATCTCGCGAGACTCATCATCATCCTCAGCTCATTCGTGAGGTCTCCTCAAGAGACCATCAGCATCTACATTATGCATCTGTATGGGAATGTCAAAGTTGTAAGGTGACAGAGTGGCAAGCCAACGATGGCTCGTGGCATCCAACTTAGCACTGGTTAATACATAAGTTAAAGGATTATTATCCGTTAGCTTCATACAAGAAGTCATGAAACTTCTCACTCATGGCCCGTGTAAGGGCAAGAAATTCCAATGTATGAACAGGGTAATTTTTCTTACTTTTAGAGAGGCTCCTACTGACGAAAGCAATCACTCTGGTTTGCCCATCTTGAACCTGATAGAGAGCTGCATCTAGCCCAGTCGAGCTGGCGTCGGTATGAAGCAAATACGGTAACTGCCGATTGGCAAAAGCGAGCACAGGTACTGATGTTAACTTCTCCATGAGGAGGTCAAATGCTGCTTGGCAATCAGAGGTCCATTTTGCCCCAAGAGGATGCGACTACTTACGTGGCCAGTGATTGGAACCTTTGTGTCTGGGAGCTAAGTCTCCTTTCAACAAATCGTTTAAAGGCCTAACAGTCTTAGCATAATCCCTCACAATCATCAAATCACTAGGAATGACCGGAGCTCCTTGGCTGTTTGAGGCTGGGGCCATTCTTTCACAGCAGCAACTTTATCTGAATCAGGTTGGATTCCAGAATTTGAGGCTAAAATCAGCGATGCGTTTGAGGACTTTCATTAATCTTTCCTCATGTTCCTCCAGAGAGATAGAGAATATTATGAGATCATCCAAAAAAGCAACAACTTCTTGGAGATTGATACCTTCCATCACCTTCTCCATGGTTTGTTGGAAGGTTGCAGGAGAATTAGTTAGGCCCTGTGGTATCCTCCTGAATTGCCATTTCCCAAAGGAACATGTGAATGTGGTTTTTGGGCAATCTGCATGTTCAACATCCAGCTGGTAATATCCACTCTTGAGGTCCAGAACAGTAAACAATTTAGAACCTGACAGAAGGGTGAATGTTTCCTTTATACGAGGTAACGGGTAAGCGTCTTTTTTAGTCAGATTGATCTACAATAATCCACCACCATCTGCAGCTCTCCACTTTTCCTCCGGACAAGAACAACTGGAGACGCGCAGGAGCTATGTGACTCCTCGATGATGCCTGCAGCTAATAAGTCTTGAAGGTGCCTTTTTAGATCATTGAAGTCGGCAGGAGAGACACGCCTTGTTCTTTCTTTAAATCATACATGGGGCTCCAGCTCTATAAGATGAGTGACCCTTGCAACATTACCAACTTCTAGATCATGTCTAGAAAATGCACTGGGCACTACCATATTAACTTGACCCTCTATGTGTTCTTTCAGCTGCAGTGGTATGGTGCTGCCACCAAAGTCAAGCTGTAGGGCAGGGCTATTCAACTACAATAGCAAGTGGGCCAGATATGAAAGTCACTGTGGGTTCGGGGGCCACAGAATTTCGTG
>JBBPCY010000002.1:4932699-4948456 GCA_037974405.1 Brachyalestes nurse | reverse complement strand
AATATTGTAATGTAACGAATTACTTTGAAATGACAGTAACAAGTAATAAATAACGCATTACAGTTTTGAAGTAACTTCCCCAATACTGGTGGTTAGGGTGTTCGCCCTGCAATCACGAAGTTGTGGGTTTGATTCCCAAGACTGCTAAGTACCTCTGAGGTACCCTGAGCAAGGTACCGTCACCACACACTGCTTATCTTGGTGAATGGGTTAAATGCAGATAGAGAATTTCATGCTGTTCACACTGTGTGCTGTGGTGTGTTCACATTTGAAAGAATCATCACTCTCATTTTACTAGCTCAAACTGGCAATACAGAAGAACTTTTTTTAATAGTAGTGTAATATTCTCTCCTACATTACAGAAATTATTAATTCTTAATTGGATTTGCACTGTACTCTTATGTAACTGGAATGGGGACCTTTCAGCCCACTGCTTTATTGAACAACTTGCTAAAATGCAGAAAATAGCGTCATTGCACAAAAAAGTGCAGCCCACATGATTATGTGTAAATTAGCAGTAATTTAGCTGCCAATTGATTCACATCACTCACAGCTCCCTAAATCAATACAGTGGATGGTAAGAATGAAATGAAACTGCAAATTAGATACATCTGTCACCTTCCATTCTTTTATGTTTATTTGACTAAGGCTCGATAATCCAGAAAAAAACCTTGATTAAAATGTTCTTAGAGTTTGATGAATACACCCATTCATATTAAGCCTTTTTAAGTGTACTAAGTATGTTTTTGCCAGTGAAGCACAATTTACTGCTGTAATATATACAAGATTAAATGCACTTGTTTACTGCTGAGACTTTTGAATACAGTCATGGGCTCAATCTGGCAATCTGCATAATGATCAAACAGCGTTCCAGCTGCGGTTTTCGTCACCTCCACCACACTAAAAACGCTTATTCGCCATGTCCTCACCCTTAAAAAATATTTACCTTCCCCCTACTTTGTTGTAGTAACATGGACAAATCTTTCATAAGGCTTTTGTTTTTACAGACAGCTGTCTCCACGGTGCCGTGCCTCATTGTCTCCATCACCACGGGGACAAAAACCTCGTTAAAGGAGGCGATTGAAGATAATCATGAATTATTGGGCAGGGAACATCTGCCCGCCTCCACTTGACTTTCATTGAAGGACGAAATGGAGTGGAAGGCTATTGCTCTCTGAAACAGGATTAATGCTTATAAAAACGGAGTTTAATCCCTTAAAGCAAAGTTTTGGCCAAATATAAAGATTTTGGGTTGCTCGTCTTAAACACCTAGGATCTTAAGTTCCTAACCCTTACAATTCCATACTCTTAGAAATTAGTTATTTAGTTATTTGACTGAATAATCCATAGGTAATTAATCATTTATAGTAGTTACTGAATAATAAATAGTTCAGTCGTATTTGAGTTTAAGGAATAAACTCATTCACTTGAGTTAAAGGAGTGAATAAATAGTGGAATAAAATTGGGGTTTGAGGTGTGAAACCACATGGAATAATTCAGAATCAGTCAAGAAAAATGGCACACCCCAACATGGCCAGAAATGGCAACAAGTAAAGCTGGCTAATGGCTAGTCACACCATCGTTAAAAGTTCATCAGGCCACAGTGTTTATGTATAATTAAAGGTGTGTTGTTGAACATGACTCGTAGGGAGAAAGTGGAAGTCAATGCAGGAAAAATGGTTTGTGGTGTCAGGAGTGGAATAGATGTGAAGATTCGGGTTTCCAACACCTTTACTATACAGTGCCTGACAAAAGTCGTCACTTAACCAAGTTGTAGGAACAACAACTAATAACTTGACTTGTAGTGAATCATTTGGAATCAGAAATGGCTTATAAGAAAGGCAAAGCCCTCTAAATTATGCTTATTATACCAAAATAAAGTTTTGTCATTGAATTAGGACAGAAAGGTCAAATTTTGCCTGGACAAAAGTCTTGTCGTATACAAAATTAATGTAGAAATTATACATATACTTTATTTAGAATTAACAAATATGCTACTATAACATCTGAACATAAAGTCATGATGCCTTGGAAAAAAGAATGAATAATGTGTTTGACTTCCATGAGCTTGGAGGACTGCATCCATACGTCTTGGCAATGACTGAAATAACTTGTTGATGAAGTCGTCTGGAACGGCAAAGAAAGCAGGCTTGCAGGACTCCCAGAGTTTGTTGAGATTCTTTGATTTCATTATCTAAGCCTCCTCCTTCATTTTACCTCAGACATGCTCAATAATGCAGGTGTTATGGACTTCAACAGGTCCATAAAACAGGTGTTATGGACTTTAACTAGCTGTGAACATCAGGACACTTTTTGATTGTTTCATTTTGCACCCAGTTATTCATGTGAAAGTCCTTGGCATTAAATTGATCCATTTATTGTAACAACTGATTGATTAGAAATAAAGTTATATGCCTTTTTAAGTTACTTTTTAAGTTATGTCCTTATGTGACAATACATCTGTCAATGACTGGTTCCTTTATTAGCCAGAAATGCAGCAAATGCCGCAAATACTGCAGGAACTGCAAGAGACCTGTTGGAACCCACATGGACCCAAGATTCACCCAGAAAAGAGTCAAGTTTGGTGGAGGAAAAATCATGGTTTTGGGTGACATCTTGTCATATAAGGACATAGTAACTTTAAAAGGCATATAACTTTATTTCTAATCAATAAATGCATCAATTTAATGCCAAGGGTGTTCACATTAATAACTGGGTGCAAAATGAAACAGTCAAAAAGTGTCCTGATGTTCACAGCTTGTTAAAGTCCATAACACCTACATTATTGAGCATGTCTGAGGTAAGATGAAGGAGGAGGCTTGGTAGATGAAACCAAAAAATCTCGACAAACTCTGGGAGTCCTGCAAGACTGCTTTCTTCGCCAGTCCAGATGACTTCATCAACAAGTTATTTCAGTCATTGCCAAGACGTATGGATGCAATCCTCCAAGTGTCACGTCCGAAGATGAAGCAGGAGGCACACTGACACGTTTCCATGCTTGCTTTTCTTTGTTTATTTACAATAACTAGCATAAATTGGCTCGAGGGCCTGATACGTTTACTCAAAATACTCAAAGTAACTAAACCACCCCAGACCTACTGTGTCGGTGAACCCGCAACCAATTAGTGAAACAAAACCCCTTAAATACAAACACAAACCTCAAAAGAACCAATGAATAAACACTATTACTTAACATAAACTAAACCCAGGTGCAGACAATCAAACATAAGTCCCCAGTGAAAACAAACCCCAAACTCAAAACACCGCAACCCCTGTTGACCGCTAGGGGGGACGTAACACCAAGCTCATGGATTAAAAACGTTATTAATTATTTTTTCCAAGGCACCATGACTTTATGTTCTGATGTTATTGTAGCATATTTGTGAATTCTAAATAAAGTATATGTATAATTTCTACATTATTTTTGTATTCGACAAGACTTTCGTCCAGGCAAAATTTGACCTTTCTGTCCTAATTCAATGATACAACTCAATGAATGATGCAAAACTTTATTTTGGTATAATAAGCATAATCTAGAGGGCTTTGCCTTTCTTATAAGCCATTTCTGATTCCAACTGATTAACTACAAGTCAAGTTATTAGTTGTTGTTCCTACAACTTGGTTAAGTGACAAGACTTTTGTCAGGCACTGTAAGTGCGACTCAAGTCCGAGTCTCAGACTCGAATCCCCATCTCTATGATGTGGTATCTGACTGAGCTAGGTTTATGGTTAAAAACGGTACTATACGACACTAGATCAGTGGCAGGCTCACTCATCTCTCTGTTCTGTCTGACTACAAGAAGAGAAACATTTTGCGTGGATGTTTCTCCTCTGCTGATCTTGCGGTGATTTTGGCGAATTTGTATGAAGAAAAAAAAAACATCACTTCATTCCGGATTAAAAATGCATTGTAATGCGCGTTATTTACATTTGTACCAAGTAAAATATTACCAATTTTTTTCTGTAATGCCTTACATTACCGCGTTACAGCAAAAAGTAGTGCATTACACTAATTCGTTACTTTTGTAATGGGTTACTCCCAACACTGTTTACTTAGTCCAGCACTGCTGTTTGCACAGCTCTTTAAGAATTCACAAACCTTCAAGAATGTATACTCTGGCTGCTATTTTCACATGTCTCACACCAATTTATACTGTTACATTGTTTATACTGGCTGTACTGGTCATACTTTTTGCACTTTCCCTCAACTGTTGCACATTTTTGTCTTGCTTATATTTATATACTTTGCACTGAGAGCTGTCCACTCACCCTTATCTTATTTTATACTTCTTGTTTGCACTGTTTTGTTTTGTTTCACAATGTCATGCCTTTTACAGTATATGTACACTATTGAATCTGAGCTTAGCCATTTCGTCTTTCTGGGTACTTGTATATGGTTGAGGTGACAAAGTTCACTTTGACTTGACTTTAATCAGTTTCTTCTAAAGTGCTGTATGTAATATTGTTTGAGCAGATGCATCCAGAGGATTTGTTTTACAGTGAATGTAACTATATTTTAGAGTAATACATCTCAGCTGGCTGTCCATTGACATTCCGGTTTGGAAAAAGCACTGGTACACATATTGCAAAAAAGAGTACGATATGCAAAAAATATTCCAGACTGGTATTTTAGCCAGTGTCTGTAGGCTGATGTGTTGCTCATAAAATATTAAGACACAAACTTTCAAAAAGAGAGCTGAAAATGAGAGCCTGTACATGTATGTCAAAATCATAGTACAAGTCTCTGTGGCTCCCTGGACTTCCACCCTCCTCTTATTATTACTTTCAGGTCAAATTAATAGTCACCTGCTGTTAATTTGCTTTATAATACAGATGTGGTATGCAAATATACAATCCCAAATCCGGACAGTATTGGAACTGCTAACAAAATCCTCAAATGTTCATTTAATTTTTTTACTTTGACCTTTAATTGCGGACAGTATGAACCAAAGATTTTTCATGTTTTACCTGGTCAACTAAATTTCAGTTGTTAATTTACAACCATTCCTGCATTTTAAGCCTGATGGCAACTTAGCAAGTAAGGAAGTAAAAAAATAATATTATTTTTAACAGGTGATCAGCAAATCAGTAATACTGATTTGGTACAAAAGCAGTATTCCAGATCTTTCTGGGAAGAAATTGATGCTGTGTGCTCTGGACTAAAGATGAAAAGGCCCATCCAGACTGTTATCCGCAAGAAGTCCAAAAGCCAGGGTCTGTCATGACATTGGGTTGTGTCAGTGCCCTTGGCAAAGGTAAATTTATACTTCTCTGATGGCAGCATTAATGCTGAAAATGTACGTGCAAAACAACATTCTGCTAATGTCGTGTCCGGGTGTGATGAGCGCCTGTTTGTATGTATTTTGTTGGGTATTTGTGTCTTTTTCTTTTCTTTGAAATTATTTTGCCCTGGCAGCACCCTGGACAGCTTGTGGGATGGTTTAGCCCCGCTAGGGTTGCCAACTATCCCGCATTGTCTGGGACATCCCGAAATGGGTGATTTCCCGGGGCAGCTCCAGTCCCGTATTCACACCCCCGTCAACCAATAATACACTACTGTAAACATGGCATGACGCATGCAAACACGGTTGTTGGTGTGCGTGTGTGCACTGGCCACTAGTGGTGAGCTCTGTGCACGCACCTGCAAGAAAGCAGGGCTGCCAACTCTCACGCAATGAGCGTGAGACACACGCATCTTGCATCTAGGCTGCCCATTGTGCACACTCCTCAACAGTACATGGCGCACCTAATGATGCAGCAGTCCTCAGCAAATGGAGCAGCAGCACACCCCCCTGCCCCCCTGCTCAACGCTTGGCCACACGGAAAAGTTGGCAGCCCTGAGAAAGTGTCCCGCATTTGGGGTTAAGAAAGATGGCAACCCTAAGCCCCTCCCTGCGGCGATCGATTGGCCAGCAACAAGCTGGTAGGGCGGGGTTTGGGGCCTTTAAAAATGGCGGCCACCATTGTTTGGGGGTGCTCGCTCCTGGAGGAAGATTTCACGGGAAAAGACTGCACTGGTGCAAGGCTTTCTCAAGCGGCTGCCGAATGCTGGACTTTGTCTGCGTGTACGAGCTTGCTGTGAGCGGATTGCAGCGACATAATCCAAGTCGGTGGAGCTACGATGGCGGTGAGACAAAGTGGCAGCTGCTGGGAGTTTGTGTTCTTTCTCCCTTCTCTGTGTGTGCAGGTTCCCGGTCGCAGTGAGTGGGTGAGAGCACTGAGGGCGATCGAGATGGGACTGAGAGGGACGGGGAGTGGAATGAGGCTGACAGTACGAGTGACGAGCGGACCAGACGGAGAAAGAGAGCGAATCAGACCCTCTGCGATCCCCAGCCAGCATGAAGGGAAGTGGCTGAGTTAGTGGAGAGTGTGTGTGCCAGTCCTTAGGCCGAGGGGGGAAGAGAAGGGTCTGAGGGTGTTGTGTTGGCTCTTTGCTGCAGAGTCCGGGGCGCAACGGAGGAGAGAGGTCGCCAGTGCGTGGAGCAGCGGGGTTGGCTGGCTGGAAGGAAGGAAACCACTACTGTGTGGCTACAAGCGGCTGCTGGCGAGAGCACTAGGATTGAGTCAGCATTGAAAACTGTATCTAGGAGACCCAGAACTGGGCACCGAAACATAAAGGGACATTTGGGCGCTGTCAGAGAGTTTGATTATTCTTTTTTTCTATTTATTTTGGTTTAGTGAAGATCTCGTGGGTGACACGGAGGCCCATGAACTATTATGTTTGTTTTGTTTACTTTTGTTTTATTTTTGCCTTAATATTGAGCACTTTTTGTTATGGAATGTGGATTTCTTTCTTTAGCGTTTATGTGTAGGTGTCTTTGTCTCTGTTTCCCCCCACCCCCTATAATAAGATTGTGTGTGCTGTGTTTCTGCAAAAAGGGTGAAGTGAGTGAAGTGGAAAACTGCTTGCTGTGTTGGCTAGTGTAAAAACTGTATTACCAGAAAGGCTGCTGTGTCAAACACGGGTGTGCTGGGAGGTGGGGTCTTCTCTGTTGCCTGTGTTCCAAGAGGTCCTAAAAGGGTTGAAACAAACTTAAAAATTAAAACCAAAATAAAACATTGGTGGGGTCTCTTACCCCGAGCGACCACACTAATATTACAAAAGCATTTCTATGGAAAAAAAAGGGTCCTGGACTGGCCTTCCTGCAGATCTAACCAGTCCCCAATAGAAAATGCATGGAGAATATTTAAACAAAACAAATGCAAGATCAACATCCTCATATTGATTTACACCTTAAGACATGTTTTCAGGAAGAAGGGGACAAAGCAATTTACCCATGGTTACATTTGTTAGGTTCAGTGAATCTGAAAGTTGTTGAGGAACCACTTGAATGATTAAATCATTCTGTAATGACTAAACTAAAATGATGAAAATGTACATGTCACACCAGTCACATGACACGCAAGGGGTCACGGAAGTGATGCGCATCACAGGGTATATGAACAGGAAGCAGGTAATAACCAGTGCTCAGGCATTGAGTCCATGCCAGCTCAACCCAACCCAGCCCAACTACCATCTCTCTACTGGTGCCGTGAGTACTCAAGTTCTCTCTGTCTTTGTATATCCACTGTGCGTGTGTTGACAACGCGGATTCCCAGTGAGAATCTCAGATCTTTAGTGGAGTGTTCTCAGAACAAAGCGCGTGGTCTACCAACTCTCTAATTTCTGTCCGTGATTGGGTTCATCCACCATGCTACACTGGGCTTACTGTTTGGTCAGGTACGTTCTTGTCTTCCTCATTCCTGTGTCAGTACAGTGTTTTTAAGTATTAGAAAGTGTTGAGTGGAGACATCATAATATCACCCCCACCCCCTTCCACCACCCTTACCAATCATCCTGTAAAATACTCAGAGACCCTCCCTGGTACCTTGTTTTACTGAGACATATGGACATACATTATGTTACAAAGAGTATTATAATTTTCTAGTTATTTTAATAACTGTAATGCTTTCGTCCATTAGGCAGCATAATTGTCTGCTCTCATAAAGCTATACCTGAAGAACAAAGACAGTTTGATTGCATCTGTAAATTTACAAAACCTTTATAGCACAGTCATCAACACTCCTGAACTGCAGCTCCTCACAGTCCTGCACTTTGTTCCTCAGTACTCCTGAACTGCAGCTATTTATGTTCATCAACACTTCTGAACACCAGCTCCTCATTTTCCTCAACACACTGCACTCCTACTGCTCTCATCCTCAATACACTGCATTCATACGCCTAATCTTCAACACTCTGAGCTCCTGATCTTCATCTATCAACACATTGCACCCCAGCTTCTCAACACACTGACTTATTGCTCCTCATCTTCCTCAGCAGTGTTGCCCACAAACTCACTATGCTCAACTCTGCATAACTTCATGGTTTGCTGAGCTTGCTTGTGCAGTCTCTTTCTGAAACTCTTTGTGTAGTCTCTTCTCTTACTGCTGTAGGTCCAGTGGTGAGGTTTTTGGAGACTTTATTTAGCATCTTGCGGTCTGCTGTCAGGGTAAACTTGCTTGGACAATCAGACCTGGGCATGTTGGCAGTTGTTTTGTAAATCCTTATAAGCTCATGAATCCTTCATAAAGACTCATAAGCTGCACCCATCTTCTTTCTGAAGGCCTTAGACAGCTCTCCATAGTGTTCACTCTCACTTCAACAGTCAGGAACGCACCAGACTAAATCTCTTATGGTTTAAATAGGGCAAACCTCCTTCAAAATGCTGATTAAAGATGTTCTTTTGCATACAGCACCTTAAAACGTTCAGCATTATTCTGCAACCGCAACACTCCCGGTTTTATCGATTCCTCTGTTAAGGCGACAGAGACATGAAATAACTTAAAATAAAATAAGACACTCTCACGTGGCTATAATATATCCTTATCACTTTCCTCCTGCAAATTGTCCATTTTCATCAGGGAGACAATATTACCCTACACCTGCTGAATCGTCCAGGCCTAAATATTCATTAAAAAAACTCATTTTCTGAATATTTATGATCAGTCAATTCAGATAGAAAGGGGCACAAGCTAATAGAATCTGGGGGCCAAGATGTTGCAGGAATGTGATAAGGAGAGAAAGCCCTTTAAGGATCTTTCTTCTAAATTGATTTGGCTTGTCATGTGGGAAGCAATAATTTCATTCGTGCCTCATCTTAATACACATATCTCTAAACCCTGTATCTTGCTATTTTGAACAGGGGGATATTTATATCCCATAATTCCATTGTTGCATTGCGGAGGGATTTCCTTTTGTGGCAGGATACCTATTACAGACCAAGCTTTGGTCTTCCAAACCTGCCTTTAAAGTCACCTAAAAGCAACCACAGTAAATATTTCAAAAGCATGTCCAGTTCCCAATTTGCTTCTAGAAGTGTGTTTAAATAGTTTGTTCACAGTGTAGCTGCAATTAAAATAAACAAACAAACAATCAAATCACAAAATTAAACTGTGACTAAAAATAATGAATTGACATTAGTAGTAAGGAGTCAATGAGACAGACTGTAGCTAAATAGGCTGTCTATGGGGTGCCGTTTGTAAAAACAACTTAACAAATTTAGAGGTGTCATTTTTCATCATTTAGCGCAATGTTCACACAATTTTCACACATTTACAGCTAAATGTGTAAAAAAAAATGGTTACGTTTTGGTACATTTTCTTGCTGCGTAAATGTTACATGTTAAATTTAAATATTAAATGTTACATTTAAATGTGAAATCTAAATGTAAATCTTAAATCTTAAATGTTAAATATATATATCTAAATGTTAAATCTAAATGTAAATCTTAAATCAATGTTAAATCTAAATGTTAAATCTAAATGTTAAATCTAAACCTAAATGTTAAATCTTAAATCTAAATATTTAATCTAAATCTAGCTAACTGGTAAAACTAAATCTAAATGTGAAATATTAAATCTAAATGTTATATATCTAAATGTTACATCTAAATCTAAATGTTGCTTTTACAAATGGCGAGAGATATGCTAATTAGTCACGCCCCATGATTACAATTGGCTGTTACTTAGAAGGGGGCTGGACTGCATACCCTGATATCCCCCCCATTACCATCTAAATGTTAAATATGAAAAATATATCTCGCACTCTAAATGTGAAACTTCACAGTTAGGTAGGGATCTGTGACATCTTTCCAACGACCCCTCATTCGCCATAAAAGCCCCAGGAGATCGGGAGTTATACCGTTCACCTCGGACAAAAGTAATGGGACACCTCGGTGAGGTGAACAATATAACTCCGGATCTCCCGGGACTATTATGGCAAACGGGTCGTTGGAAGGATCTCACCGAGCCCTATCTAACTGTGAAGTTTGACGGAAATTGGTGGTTGCCCGCCTAAAAAAAGCAGAGAGCACGTTCCAGGGGTGGGACTAAAGTATTGGGACACCTGGGCAAGGTGAACAATTTTCGGCTATAACTCCAGATCTCCGAACTATTATGCTACACGAGGGGTCGTTGGACAGGTGTCACCAAGCCCTATCTAACTGTGAAGTTTCACATTTAGAGTTCATATTTAACATTTTGATTCAAGATAATTTAAGGCAAATTCTCCATGCTTGTGAGGGGATATCACGGTATGCTGTCCAGCCCCCTACATTTAGATTTAGATTTAACATTTAGATTTAGATTTAACATTTAGATTTAGATTTAACATTTAGATTTAGATTTAATATTTAGATTTAGATTTAACGTTTACGCAGCAAGACCCCTCTAAATTTGTTAAGATGTTTTTACAAACAGAACCCCATAGCTGTCATGTTGGACTAGGGAAGGAAGGTCCAATGCATTTAGAGCTTGCGGTGAAGCTCAGTAAATAATAGCTGCGCTACTCGTGGCAGCCAGTGGAGAAGTTACCGGCCAGCTGATGTGTTCCTTTTTTCCTGTCACTTCTGTTGGGACAGAAGACCTCATTTATTTGTGCAAATCCTTCACATGCTGAGGCAGTGACACAGACCTTTTGAGGGTTGTGTACTCGTAACCATGGGAGCCCTACCACTACAGCTGGCTTGGTTTGTCCCAACACTATGAATACTTTCACAGTATACCGAATACCTTCATGGTGTCCATCACCCATGGAAAGCCCTAGTGGTTTTATGTGCGAGACAGCCCTGCCATTCAATAACCTACCATCGAGGGCTTTCACTGGTATCAGGGCTGGCAATAACTCCACTGGGAGTTTCAATAAAGAGACTAGGGCTCAGGAAATAAAGTTACCAGTTACAGAATCTATAAGGGTGCAAAGAGAGAAACAACGGTTAGACACATGTAAGACAGCAGGCTCACAAAACTGATAAGTGAATTGAGGTGCAGATATGTGTGGTGACCTGATCTCTCCGGAGCAGACAGGAGGCCCCTTGATGTCCATCTGCTCCACAGTAGAGACAGAGACTACCACGGACCCTCAGTTTACGTTCGTTTGCAGTCAAATGTGACGTACCCAGTTCCATGAGCTCAGGTGGAACTTCCGTCTGGGTCTGCACAGGTGGGGACTCTGAGCGGGGGAGCGTGGTCCTTAGAGGGGAACACATGCTTTTAGCCTTGAGATGTTGATCCAGTGTGATCGCAAGGGCTATTAATTGGTCTAGGTTAAGCCCTTCATCCCGACAGGCCAATTCTAGTTGTAACTCTGTGCTTAGTCCTGTCCTATAGACCACCGTGAGGGCTGGTTCAAGTGCAAGTTAGTACTCTGGTGACATAGTCCACTGTGGGTGTGGTTGGGGCATTACAGATGTGACAACAGCGATGTTTCACAGTTAATTAGATGTTTCATTGCTACTTACCCAAACCTTAAGACTGTTTCACAAACAAACAAAGGTCAATCTTGTATTTACAGATGACAAGTCTTAATTTGTAGCTCAGTTTCAGTAAAGACTTTCAATTGATTTAGTCATTATATTGGTACTACAGTGAAATGCTGCATTGGAAATAAAACATAATTGTGTAGGATACTTTTAAGCTTTTCATTTGCTGGTGCACAATGCATGAATGGTGCGTTACAAACGAATGGCCAACAGTGTCTACACACTAATGTTACTGTGTATGTTACTGCATGGGGTTGTTGTGGGAGATGGTTGTTTTGGATGTGTTCAGAAGAATGAATTTCCTGCCTGTGTTATAAAGCCCATTCTCTGGGGACTGGAATCTTTGAGAATGCCTCTGGCATGAGCAGCATTCGCTCAAAAGGTCAGATATCTTACAGTGTTGGCAAGAGAGACATTTCTCAAAGGTATGAACTGTTTACATTAGTCTGCCTCCATCCCAACAAAGCATTTGGAAAGGACTGAATTGAATCTAGACTGCTTGATGGATTCATCCTTTTTCCACATGAAGCATTCATAATAATTAGGACGTGATAATTAGGAGTAATTAGGACGTGCTTTCACACTGTACTAGATGTGAAAGTGCTGTCATAAAAGGGCAATCAAAATAATCAGCAATGACATAACTAGAGTATGGCAATGAAGAGTGGTAGACATAAAGAAAATCTCTGTAATTTCTCTCATATCGCCTCAAAGTAAGTTAGCTTACTTTTCATCCTGCTAATTTCTGCAGGAATGGAGTAGAAAAGTGATGGCACAGTATACCTGGAATTGAAAAAATGGCACAGTATACCTTTTAGTTTGTTTATTTGTTTGACCTCTTGCCCATAAAGATAGCTAAGAATGCATTTTTTAAAAATGCACTTTATAAAAGTGAATTCAAGTAGGTGTTTATTGTCATTTCAGCTGTATACACAGTACACAGTGAAATAAAACAACATTCCTCCAGAACCATGGTGAAACACAAAAACAGAAACAGAAACACCACAAGTGCAGACAGGATGAAATACAAAAAACAAAGACAGCAGGAGAGAGAGTGCAAGAAAAACATAAGCAACATGTGAACTTTGATGTTTGAATGAATATAGTATGAGATGCTGTTTTCCAGCAGTGGAATCATTAGGTGTGCAAAAATGCAGAATAGAAGTAGAATGGCAATAAATAATAATTATACAAACAACAGAACAGAGTATGTGCAGTATATAATAAATCGATAGAGGGGTATTTACAGTGACGTTTGTGGTGTAAGTTGTTTAAGCCAGAACAGTTCAGTGTGCATATGAATAATGTAAATAGAGGAAGAGGTGTGTGTGTGGATACAGATTATGATGCAGTTCTGTTCCGAGGAGTGAGATGGCCTGAGGGAAGAAACTGTTTCTGCTCTGACAGTGGAGGCCCGTATGCTACAGAATCTTTGCCAGACAGGATGACGAGAAGAGGGGTATGTAGGGTCATCCACAATGTTGTTGGCTTTGCAGATGCAGCATGTGATGTAAATGTCTGTGATGGGGGAGAGAGAGAGAACGATGATCTTCTCAGCTTTTCTCACTATCTTCTGTAGGGTCCTGCGATCTAAAATAGAACAATTCCCATTGCAAGCTGTGATACAGAAAATACTGTCTCTGTCCTCACCATCACAGACATTTAATTCAAATATTGATGGAATTTAGGGAGAAATGACTTGAGATTTGCATGATTAAAACAGTCTGTCTGGGTGTGAGCTTTAGAGCTCACTGATTCCTCCATAAAGTTTAGCCAGTGTACTGTTAGTGTTCGCAATGGTTGGAACGTACATCATGACTATGAGCATGGTGGTGAATTAGTGCGGTAAATGGCGGTGAATTAGTGTGGTAAATAAACAGTCACAAACACCAGCAGCAGTGAGCAGTAAGTGGAGACCAGCACAGCATTCACACACCAGTCAGGGTTGACGTAAACACACAGCCAGCCACTTCTCATCTTACCATTCAGTCTGATATTATGGTCACAGCTGTATGTTAGCATTTTGCTAATCTATGTAGCTGTTTCCACAACACAGCAATCTCTGAAATCATGCTGGAGTCGGATTTAGTCCGGTTTATTGTCCAGGAGACAAACGTTGGTGAGCCAGATAAACGGGATAGCTGGCCAGCAGCAACAGGCAACTAAATTTGTGCCCCAAAGTGTTGAACACAAAGAGGCCTTTGTGACTTAGCATGCCAACATTTTAGTAGAAACAAAATGTTTGTTTGCTAACAAATACTAATCTATTATTATTGTTATTATTATTATTATTATTGTTATTATTATTATTTATTATTATTATATTTTAGAATTATTTAGCAAAAACAAAAATGGTTTGGGTTATACCTTTCTGTACTTTGTTCCTTTACTGTAAATGTAGGTACTTATTACATGTTTATATGCCATGATTAATGTGCCATAAAAAGGCTGATAATATACATGATTACAATTAATCAGTTGCCATTTTAACACACAACTGTCAGTACGTGCCAAGGGAAGGGGGCACAGATGCGGGATTCCATTTTATAACTTTATTTACAAAGGAGAGGGCAAAAAGGCACAAGAGCCTAAACTAACCAGAACCATGAAAGACGGCAACAGATGAGGGGATTGTGACGGTGGAACGACACCAGTACACCAAACACAGGCAATTAAATACGCATATAACTAAAACACGAGCAAATCACAACCACGAATCACTTCATTTAAAACACTGGCGGGTTGTGACCACTCACCTGGCCGGAGTACAAAAGTCAAAATAAAAGTCCCTTTATGCCTAAACAGAAAGACCATGGACAATAACCTTATTGTAAATAACCTTTGATAGATTTTGTAAGATTATTTATTTTTATTCAATTATTTTTGTACCCTTGTGTGTAATTTATATGTATGTGTGTGCATGTTTATATGTACTTAATTTATAGTGAGTTTATCTTTCATTAGGAATATATCATGGAATTATACATTATATCTAAATTATATGTATTATTACATATTACATTTTGCTATTTAAATTTTTAAGAAAAATAAGATGTTATTCTCATGTCAAAATGAATGCTGAGGAGAATATAAATATTTAAATAAGATACAAATAAAGTAGTGTACATGGTCATTTTTTTATTTTCCCATTCTAACTGGCATTATTATTCATGTTCACAGTTTTCAGCAAAACCAGATACTGCATAAGAAAAATGAAGTCACAAATGTCTTGAGTGTTGCAAGGATTTGTTCTCCTCAGCAGCATGCATACATTTAAAAAAAGATGAATAGACTTACTGGAGCATAATCAGCGCAGGAAAGCAATTATAGAGGGCTTGGGAGCAGAGTTTTACTCCAGTGACAAACACAGCCATTGGGCTAAGCTGAGGAATCTCAGTCACATACTTCTGCCCTCCTTCTGATAACAACTTAGCAACCGGACGAAAATGGCACAGGGAGTTACGCAGACATTGCTAGTCATAATATACCCCTTAGCTAGCATGTTAACCTCAGTAATCTTTAAACAGTCACTCACAGTTCTTAAATGGTTTTAGGGTTGAGTGTACAGTTCTTGGAAAAAGCTTTCATTGTAATACAAAATTTATGCAGAGGTTCTTAACTTTAAAACGTTTACACACATTTCATTTACAAAAATGATTACTTAAAGAATAATTCATTGAAAGGTTCGAAAAAGGGTCAATTCAGGAATGACGATCAATTCCTGAATCAACAAAGAAATGGAAATTAAATTAAGCAATGGCTACAGGTAACTGATTTCAAAAACGTTTATTTGATATGCATTTGAACATTATTATTTATGGCCCTTTAAATAATAAGTACACTCAACAAAAATATAAACGCAACACCTTTGTTTCTGCTCCAATTTTTCATGAGATGGACTTAAAGATCTAAAATTCATTCCAGATACACAATATTACCATTTCTCTCAAACATTGTTC
>JBBPCY010000002.1:4908570-4932599 GCA_037974405.1 Brachyalestes nurse | reverse complement strand
ATTCCAACTGATTAACTACAAGTCAAGTTATTAGTTGTTGTTCCTACAACTTGGTTAAGTGACAAGACTTTTGTCAGACACTGTATTCCAAAAAATAACTCATGGTGAATTACTAATAACAAAACTAGTGGCTAGGAGTCTGTTACTGTATGTAATAGAGATCAGTAGTAGATCAGTAATACTGATATTAGTAGTGATATTTCACATGGTAAGACCATAATCAGGGGTGGACTGGGACTAAAAAATAGCCCTGGACTTTCTTCTCTGTGTCTTGGCCATGGTTCCGGGGGGACGAGGTTTGGTATTCACAGAGGTCAGACGAGAAAGACAGGCCGTGCACCGGATGGCCGTTCTGGACTTTTCCAGAATGCACAGATTGCCAGTCTGCCTCTGACCATAATTATAGCATATAATTAGATTAGAAAGTTCAACATTTGCTAGCTGTTTTCTCATGGACTATTTAATACCATACACCTCAGCATTTAAATACTTGCTGGAAAATACTTGCTGGAGTAATTCTAAGTTTTTCTAATTCTATTTTATGCCATGCAGTTTAGATGTTTCCTTTCCTTTGGATGTTTATTTTTCTTTTTACCATATAAATCACTTTAAACTGCCTTGATTAATATGCAGTCTTATGCCACCTCTCATTTTTTCACATTTTGCTTCCAAAAGCCAGACTTTTTTGTATGTTTAATGAACGCTTTTTCCAGGCTTCCTAAAGGACTTTCAAAGTTCCCTCATTTCCAGTCCAGTCATTGAACACTAAGCTGTTTCAGAGAATGTTTTTGTTAAGCCATACAGCGACCTACATATAAATAAAGTAAAACAAAAGCACCTCTAACTTAAGGCCTAAACCAATGATTGTAGATGATCAGGCTGGTGAGTAGTGTACCGGTGGTGGTGAATGCTGAGTAGTTGGATCCCAAAATTATTATCTGGGCTTTGCTAAGTATGACATTGACTGCTTGAATGTTTCCATCTGTAGTGCAACTTTTGTCCTGGAGGGCCAGAGCATTGTAGGGTTAAGGCTAAAATAACCATAATATGCAGATTAAGGTTAGAGATCTCTTTAGGCTGCAGCGTCATTTAACTAGTTTAACATCTATATGCCAGTGTGATAGTGTTTTTACTTCTCTAGACAAGCTGTGAGTGTATAAACAGGTCTCCATTGTGATTTTTTGTTTTTGTGTGAATCGTATACAGAATAAGCTAATTAACCAATTTTTCATAGCTATCTAATACATTGAACACAGAGATGGGACGATCATACCAAATGTTCAGTGGAATTTCAAAGTAGCTGCTAAACACTACTGAACATAACTGATATGGCTTAGAATATTCCAGTGAGCAGCATCAGTGATGGGACATGACGGAGCTTTAGGGCTGCTCATGAGGAGAATGGTGATGTCTCATTCTGACACATCACCTTCAGTGTGAATTGCTGTAGTTTGGTTGAAGGGAACATTGTGTGTCTGTAAAAAGCTAAAAATGATTTGCTTGTGTTTTGTGTGATCTGCTTTAGCCTTCTTCTTAAGAAATGCTCCCAGGAGTCACTTCTTTTTAACCTTGAAATGAGTTTGATTTGAGTCCTTTCTGGTTGGAGTTTTAAATATTCACCTCATATCTGTGTAGGTTTCTGCTGGGTTTTCTGATTTCCTCCCACAGTCCAAAGACCTGCAGGACTGGAGATGTGAAAATGCCCCTACATGTTTGTGTGCATGAATTTGTGTGTTTGTGTGTGCCCTGTGATGGGCTTGCAACCTGTCCAGGATGTTAGTCTTCCTTTTGCCCTGGAACCTCTGGGATAGTCTCCAGCACACAGAGCTCATGAAGAGAGGTCAAAAATTATTTCCCACATACTAAAAGATATGTGTCACGCCCCCAGCCCGTAGGCACTCTTATTTTGACTGGGGGCGTGGCAGCCCAATCTGGTTCGCTGTTTGGGACAATTCTGTTTTCACCTGTTTTGGATTTGGTTTAGTTTAAAGCCTGTGTTTCTGTTCTGTTTCTTTGTCGGTTTTTCAGTTTTCACATGTGGGTTAGTCCGTGTGTGTGTTCTGCGTGTTCTTTGTCTGTTTTGGTTTTTCTTAGAAATCGCATCGGCCATTCGTGCCTGTTATTTTGGAAACTGATTATTTGGAATAAAGTAGCACAATGGAAATGGAACAACCCTGCTTCTGTGCCTCTTGCCTGAACGCGCCATGGGCAACCGTGACAGTATGCAAAGTTGAGATGATGGTTCATCTGCATATACATTACCAGTCAAAAGTTTTGTATATCACAGGTTTTTAACACATATCTATTTATTTCATAAACTGCAGATTTTTATTCTTGTTAAACATTGGAAAGTTGCTGCGTGAACAACTATGAATGAAAATATGTTAAATATGTTAAATAAGTTTCATTCATAAGATAAAAGAATATGTAACAGTGCATGTCTGATATCCTATTAACTGGTTGTGTGGTGATGCAGAGTCAAATTCTATTTAACTTTAAACTTTAAATGCACTAGGTAACTGTTTTACTTAACAGCTTGCTAAATATCTAACACCTGTCTGGTGACCCACAATTATACTTAGACTTATATTATATTAGGTGGCCTTTTGTAGGTCAGTAGTGATGAATAAAAAATGTAACATATTCTGGTAACTAATGGTACTCATACATAATGGTGAACATACATAAATGTATTTGTTAGCAAAGAACACTGAGTGTATGTTTAATAAATATTAAGCGAGCAACATGCAAATGTAGAAAATCCCAATGTGTGGAAAAAGCTTTGGACTGGTAGTGTAGATGGCTCATAATGTTCATATTTCATCAGAATTAATTTGCAAGTGAAGGTCAAGGGGACTCGTGCCTCATATTTAGTGTCCACCAAGGTTCACAAGGCTGTAGTCTGTACAGGCCGAACATTCACACCAGAGTTCCTATTAAATTAACCAAACCTGTCAAGTGGGAACATGCTCTAAAACTCTTGTGTGACTATAAGACAATACTGTATGAGCATGCAGCTCCTGGCATGACCTACACCAAAAAGGCCAAGGAAAAACGTTGCAGGCTACATTCATCCCTGACGTTTCGAGGATGGTGCGGCACACAGATCTGCTGAGTTTGGTCTCTGGGTTCTTGTTAAAGTGAATGATACACCAACAGGAGGTGGAGGTTGAGTCCCCGAAGTGTGATACAAACGCAAAACTTAACAACAGTGAATCTCTCATCGGCAGTGCTTGGACCTGAGGAGGCAGAAACACTAACACAGCATCTAGTGGATTTTCTGTTTCACAATCTTTTTTACCTTCCTGAGGCAAATGGGGCTTTTGACTAGGAAACGCTTGTGGCAGATGATGTCTACACATTGTGAGACAAATGAAACATGTACTTAGCTGCTTGTTCATTTTCTGCGTTGTTCAAAAATATGTGTGGAAGTGCGTTGTCTGGCTCAAAGGGATCCTGCAGGTTTTGCTGGAAAGGTCTCAGGGAGATCTACCGAACTGTGGAATTTGAAGTGTCTGAGTGCTTTCCCCACCGAGATATGCAACTCGGAAGGTCACGGGACAAAAACATTGGGGCACTGCGGCGAAGTGAACGGGTCCCCTTGTGTGAAAACATCCAGAAAACATATATTTATTGCCACAAAAAAACAAAGAAAAGCAGAGGATATTTGCAGTTTCCACATTATTGTGGGGATTTCCGTGTGAAACTATGAGTGACTGAATCCGCAACTCCTGATCCGTGTAAAACTGGGGGATTACTGTATAGTAATCCAGACAGTTCAAAATTGCAGCGGACATAAACAAGTTATGGACCATTTGCTTAGCAGCCACAACTGAAAGACAGGTGAAACACAGATATGAGTTAAAATCCAGCCTGGAGAGGTGGGAAAATTTCTACACATGGATTTTCCTATTGATGTTTGGAGGCCTATGTTTTGGTACATCGGCAAACTGTCTGAGTGTAATCTTCCATTTTTACACTGATGGAAAGAAAATTATTGCATGAATGTGATGCAAAGTAAACCATGAGAATTAATTCTTTATGGTTTTTGATTAACATTTGTGTGGTAATTTAAGTCCAATATTAACCAGTCTATAAATAAAATATAAATATGAACTCTAAACTAGAAGTTAAAATGTGCAATTTAATTTTAATTTTTAACACACAGAAACTGCAGATGTTGCATAAGTGGAAAACATGAATCAAAAACTGAATGCAATTATGTGTGCTTTGTGATCAGCGGCAGTTCAAAAATAAATATACAGTCAATCTGTAAAAATGCAGATACCATAGACAGATATATGGTATAACATAACACTGGTGGTTTCCTTTTTTTTGAAAGGGATGGGATGTTGTGCTATATTATATAAAGGTTTCACTATATCTGCTAAATGTGTATACAAACATTCAGATACAGGACATGTTTTAATGGTAGGGCCTCAGTACAGACACCAAAGTAGAAGTTGCATAATGTGGTGTTTATGTGCGTGTATCAGACATGGCAGTGTTGCTAGACTAATAAAAGTCTCCCCAAAATATACAGCCAAGAGCAGCTCTGTGATAAAGGACTAGAGGATGGTTCACATAAACAGATGGACTAAATTAACAAGATGAAGCTACAGAGTTCCCAATAAAATGGCCCATTTATTAGGGAAATAAATGAGTTCTGCTAGTCATGAGGAAAATCAAACAAAAATCTAAGAGGCCTAGAATAGTTAACAGTTAGACAGAACTCAGCATGAGGTATTATTTAAAAGAAAAAGTGAAGGCTTTGGGCTTTTAATTTTAATCACTGGTCAAGTCAAAAGTAACATGAAATCTCAGCAGTCTGTTTTGACAGCTGCCTGTCACTTCTAGTGAAAACTGAATGAGAACTAATAAAAGTGATGAGTGGCAAAAATATAATTTCTTGATACTTGAAGACTTTTTATGACAAGTTTTTCTGGGGTTTAAAATGTTGGAAAAGTGCAAGAATGCAAAAAACAGAACAGCCATGTTACATTTTAAAGGGAAACTCCACCAATTTTTTTAAATTACTGAACAATTCTGTTGCTGACATGTTATTGACTTGGATTTCTTTGCAGTGGTGCTGAAAGAAACCACAATGTCGACAATCCAGATGTATTAACAATCCAAAAACAACAGTGAACCTACATAAGTTTGAACATAAGTTAAAAAAGTGGTAAATCTGAAAAAAATTGCCTGCATGTACATTCCATTAAAAGGATTCAAAAGAAATGTTCAGCCAAAACTATAATAAAAACAATGTCTCAGGCATCAGGCGGTGTGTTCATGTATGAGGGAGATTTTAGAGGCATTAAACACTTCAGACGTCAGGTTTATATCACAGTAGACAATTCTGTCTGTGTAAGTTTCTCTAAAATGGATAATTTCACACCAAACCCATGCTGAAAGGCTTTTGTTGAATATTTATGTTGTAATTATGCAGAAATGTTGCAAAATGGATGGACTTCCACTTTTTTAAATGTTTTTTAATCAGCAAAAGTAAGATTTTTTACATGGAACTGGAGCAAAAAAGCTACCAAGCTACTAGAAACAGGCTGTAACTGATATTTCAAAAATATACACAGTTGTTGTGTGTTCTACCATTACTTATTGTAACCGCTACTCAAAAGTCAAATGTTTCTGTACACACTGAGGCCATGTCCAACTGAGATTTTCCATTTTTGTTTTTTTTTACATCGCGTCCACATTAGCATGTTTTTTAAAAAATATCTCCATCCACACGCAATCACAAAAAACACTGTCAAAAGCATGCCACGACCACTGTTCCGACCGGGCCTTGTTCAAAACCGGCAACGACATTGGCAGCAGGCTCTGGGCAGAGACAGTGTCTGCGCTGAATATAATAGTGTCTGAAGCTGACTCTGACATTTATGTCCTTCATATTGGATGGACAATAACTTCACGCATGAGTATAAACATGCCAAAACTTCTAACATGGTTGAGAGCAGTAGTATTTTGTATACGTCAGGCATTGTAGATAAAAACCTAATGTGAACACGGCGCATACTGTGACGTCATATGAGTGAGGCACAGTATAACGCGAAATGGTCCGTTTTTCAAAATATTCGGCTTTCTTGTCCACACATAAACGCAGAAAGGGAGTTTTAAAAAATTGACACTTTGGCAGAAGTTTTCAAAAACCTCAATTTTCACTGACCCAAACTGCCCCTTACGTGTGGACGAAAGGCCAAAATGCATTGAACAACCTCCGTTTTCAGAAATACCCGTGTACGTGCGGACATGGCCTGAGATTTTCTATATTTGCTTGTTACTCAATATTTACTAAAAATGCACTCAGTATCATTTGCTAACAAATAAATGTACAATATATTCCAGTATGTAGCCAGAAAATGTCATATGTTTTATTCATCACTACTGACCTACTAAAAGTCACCTAATATAATTATATTGTGGACCACCAGACAAGTTTTAGATATTATAACGAGCTATTAAGTAATTAAACAGTTAAGTAGTTTCATTAGACACATTTTCATTTATAATTGTTCACTCAACAACTTTCCAATGCCTAATAAAAAGAAAAATCTGCAGTTTATGAAATACATTATTGAGTAGTATGTAAAAACTTTTGACTGGTAGTGTATATAATAAGTGTTTATTCCATCTTTTTCTTACATTTCAAATCTAACTGTGAAATACTCTGTATGGTCCTTCATTCTCCAAGACTGCTCTTGAAATTAAATTTCCAGGGGTCAATTCAGGGGTTAACACCTCTTTAAAATGGTCTTGTGCTGCCTCTGGGTCCCGGGAATGCGCGGATGCTCTCTGGAAGGCCCAAATCCCCACTAAATTTGCAGAGCAAACACCAGGGAGCCTGTATGGCCTGGAGGCATACCCTCGTTAGCCTCGTTAGTGAGATCTGCTTGCTGCTGTGACACAGAGGAGGACATCTGTGCTGCTCGGTTGGATCTGAAGAACTGGGATTTTTTTCTCCGCCGCTGTGGAACCCACAGTGTCTGAATTGACAGCACATCTGGGGCCAAAGGCATCTGGATGCCAGGGAACATTAGAGCCACAGGCTCTCCATCCGTCTCTCTGTTTCACTTCCACACGTTTCAGCCACCACACACACACAAACCTGAGGGAAGAGCCAACCCAAGGGCGATGCTTTCGCTTTCATCACCTTCCCAGAAGTGGAGCTAATCTCACCCAAAGCCGGATTTTTGAAGCACGCTGGTAATTGTCTCGCGATAGGGAGGACCAGCAGTTCTCGAAGCCAAAAATGAATTCCAGCTCTCTTCACTATTTTGGTGGGGGAGCAAGCAGGGTTGATATTTGTTTGACTGAATGCTAATTTCCCTCTGTTGCCTTGCTGTGTGGTTTCTACAGTTTTTTTTTGGTGAGAGGTTTCGGTATCCTGGTTCAATTCAGATGTTCTGTGACTCTCTCCAGCAGCCAGTTTAACCCAGTTGTGCAGCTGTCAACAGATGTTCAGAAAGTGCATTAACCCAAAGTTCAGGCTGTTGCTCCAAGGCTTCTATCCATGGCCCCACTGATTGTTGTCCGTTCTTCTAACAAGTTAATTTTTCATGTGGGTAAGCTAATTTGTGGGTTGTGGGTTAATTTTTCATGTGGGTTAATTTTTCATGTGGGTACAGGAAGAAGACCTGCAGGGCTCCTATTACGGTCAAGAACGCAAATGTGGGCTTGTGAAGGACGTTTCCAATGTGGGGGGTAAACTCACTGAACCAGTGGAATCAGAGTAATACGCCATGTGATGGATTCCGCACAAAGCCTGCATTACTCAAAGTCATTATATTAAATTGCAACCACATTACCATTATATGCATTTTGTGGGAGGGACTACTGTGAAGATCCCTTGTCACCTTGTCACGGGAATAAAAAGAATAGACCCACTGGCTGAAAAGTCATTAGGATTGTCATTAGCGCCATCATTTTCCAATACTGGCAGCTTTAAAATTTTAGTAAAATATATCACATCTCAGATTATATGCTCTGACTGAATAGAAAAGTGATCGTTGCAAACGGAAGGGTTTTAAATCCGCAAGGTGACCAACCATGTGTTCCATGGAAAGATATTAGCAATATTCTTACACTTGCTCATAATATGTTTACCCTCAGTGTAACCGTAGCATTAATACGCTATCGATTTTGCACTTATCTCGTCCCTACAACATCACATGGCTGAGAAAGTGGTATATTAGAGCAGAAATTACAGCGATTTTAATCATATATGATCTGCTGTCGTGGCCTCTCCTTTTCTGCTAAGAGGTTATCGTGCTGCTGGATATTGGCTGTCTGAACGCTGATAGGCATCTAAGGTCCTTGGGCAAAGTATGGGGAGATGAAATGTCAGGAGAGGGTGTTGTATTTCATGTTGACATGGCTGGCTGGTGAATTAAGAGTGCTTCCGACGTCCGTCAGCTGGGCGCTCAGCTGTGGCCCATCGCCTGCGTTAAACTGAGGGTGAAAACAGCCACTAAACGCCTCGCTAAACTTCTCTCGCTTGCTTTTACTCTCGCTTGCTCTGTTAGGCCTATCGTTTATTATTTAACATGCTAAGGATTCCTCAGAAAGCACTCTAAAAGAGAATGGACAGACGCAAGTGCACTCTGAAAACAACGTGCTGTCGAAACGACTTCCGGAGGTGTTAGGGTTTTTTTTTCTTCTTTCATCTATTATGAAGCCACTTTGTTATGACACACTGATGATTTGCCATGTGGAAAATAAGACAATTGTTACTAATCTTCTGGTTCTGTCTTTATAATTTATAACTTTATAATGTTAACGTTCCTATGCTCCATTTACATGGCACATTTCTTTTTGCTGTGGAGAGGCTTATAGTATAACTTATGGTATAACATCTTAGAGGAAATCTCAAGGCCTTCTTTCTTCATTTTCTGGGAAAGATAATTTTATTTCCATTTAATTCTGTAGAACTATGTATTTAAACTGCAAGCAGTGCAGGGTTTTCCTGACATGGCACCTGTATAGATATAGCTAAGCATGCAGTTACATTGGTTAGGCCTTCAGGAGCTGGATTGAGATCCTACCATGTCACAGTAATCTAGAACAATGCCATTAGCTTAGTGGTAACAAACAACTATAATCTCAGTAGACCTTAGCATTATTGTACAGGTGGGGTTTTTCATTGTTTTTGACAATTTTTTTATATATTAATGGCCCAAAATGAAGGCCTAGTGCTAGTAGTTTGCCACAGTATAACATATAGTGCCAGATGGACCTGATTATGTTCTTAATTTTAAAAAAATTAAAAAGTGATTGTGAATTGACTCAGAGTCTGTTCTTTGACTCACATCTGACATTCAGGGTCGAATCTCACTTCATTAGCGGTTTGAACAGCACTAGAGTAATTAATTACAAAGCTGAAATAGCCCTAAAGAAATAACAAATTGACTGGATGTTTGGAGCTAAAAGCTGCCATCCCTACCTGTTACTGTATATCATACTGAACATTACCGTTACTCTCATTAACTTTCTAAACTGCACTTTCCAGCTCCTTAAACGTTTATCTTACTTATAAGTTTTAATATGCTTCAATTATTGATGAGAGTGCTGTTGTTGTCTTCGACTCTCCCCAAATCTCTCTGAATTTGGGTTTGTTTTAATGTACTGAACATTTTTTTCATAGACCACGCACCAGATGAGGCAAAAACAGCCACAACAACACTTGACTGTCCAGATTGTTTAATTTTGTACCTCTCAGAGCTTCATTTTATATCGCCAACTGCTGTGTTCATTTGTTAGCGAATCTGACTTTTGTTCATACTTGCAGTAAAGTGCATTGCAAAATCATTTGAAACGATGGGTTGAGGGTCCCTGATAGCCATCAAATGTTACTCACAGCTGATTGGCAAATGTGTGATGAAATGGCATGTTGTTGTCAGTGTACGAGGTCATCTGACAGTGCCCTTGTGGTGCTGCCTTAAATAGAACACACTAAACCCACGCAGCAACCTCCCACCCCCCTCAACTGTAAGCAGAGCAGAATCTCACTGAACAGCAAGAGAAGGTTCTTGACAGTCTGACTAGATAAAGCCATTGCTAATGACTATAATGGAAATAGATGATAGCCTTTGGGGGGTTGGGGGGGCTCAGATTCTAATAAAGCTCTAACCATCTACACAAATGTTCAGGCACAGTTAATAACACATTTTAATTAGGTATATTTTTCATTGCCACAGCCTGGCTCTTCAGAGCCAAAGAAAGGGGCAAGAGTCCTCCCACTGCGTTGTTTTGTGGAGAAATGCTTAAATCCAGCTTCCTTGAGGATAAAAAAAAGAATAGGTTGAATGTTTTGTGGTGCCAATTACAGTAGGTCCATGTAAGGCTGTCCTGAAGAGAAAATATTGAGGAACTGGTTATTTACTACCGTTCCAATGAGAAGTTCCGTTTCAGGAGTGGCCAGACAATGGTCTTTTGTGAAACCGTGTAAAGTCCAATGTAAATCCATCTGAAGCTGCTAGATACCTATATACTACAAAGGTTTTACAGGCCTTTACCACCCCACCCCTCAATCCCCAATTAACGAACCATTTTTACTATCGCCATTTTCTATCAAACCTGGAAGAAGTAGCCCCTGTGTTTTTCACAGCTGCCAGTGTGACTGCAGAAACAATTCTATCAGAAAATTGATGCTACAGGGAGCTTTTGTCAAGGCCATAAGACATTGGCTAGGCTATCCATGTTTTAGGTCAGGTGTGGTGTTGCAAAATATGTGGGGCATGTGCTGCTATGGCAACACTTCTTTCAATGACTGGCCACTGAAAAAGCTCCTGCGGTTACTGAACCAGTTTTTGGTGTGTGTATGGAGAAGTGCTTTGTATTATTATTATTATTATTATTATTATTTTGTTATTATTATTATTATTATTATTATTATTATTATTATTATTATTATTATTGTCCTGGAGTATAACCTAGTCTTAGGTTCTTATCAGAGAGTCTTAGAAGAATTTGCTGTCATTTGTAAGCATTATTTAGTTCTTTAATTTTAATTAATGGACAGTTGTACAAGTTTGCACTTCCTTAATGAAGGAATTCTTGAGTATTAGTATTGGAAAATTGTGTATCATTATTTTTCATCAAATAATTTTTTAAAAAGACTAAAAAGACAAACCTTATACACTAGTGCAGCGTTTCTCAAACTATGGGCCGATACCAGCCCGTGAGATGGTTCCTGCCAGGCCGCGGAGCCTTGCTTCTGAACCAATCAAAATTGCATCAGATCAGCTCTGATCTCAGCTCTGCTGTCACTGCGTGCCCCACCCCGCCCCCATGACTTCATGCCCCGCCCCCTCAACTTCATGCCCCGCTCCTTGTTTCAGCATTCTAGAATGTTCAGCGTTCCTGCCGTTTGTCTCATTTACTCCAAACTTTTCACAAACACACACGCGTTACGAGAGCTATCAATAAATCATGGCGTGTTCAAAGCAAGTGAGTCTGGATTCTTTCTTTCGGAAGCGTCTATCAAATGATGCCTTTCCACTCCACGTATCTGTGCGAGACTGGGTCTTTGTCATTCCAAGTTTCTTCTTCACTGGCCTGACTTGTGCACACAATGAGGTCTCTATACCAATTGCACTTGGCTGAAGATTCACCTCTAGTTTCTTTATCTTTCTGAACCAATCAGCTTCCTAGCCCCAGCTCAAATGGAGGAGGTGGTGAACAGTCAGACTGCATTAATAGTTTTCAAACAGGCAGAAGTGCTGTAGATAAAGATGCTTGAAACATCTGCACCATTTCCTTCTGCAGAGACATCACACAAATTAGCATCTGTGCATGTTTAATTACTGCACCTATGTTGACGCCAACTAAAGGAAGTAAATAATTGTAAGTCCTGGAGTCCCAGTCAGACTACTGGACAGCCTGCTCCAAATCACTCCAGGATTTCACACAGGCACATAAGGCGGAGATCAGGATCACCTGACTGCTGAGCTCAGGTAGTGTATATATAGCCCTTTCAGACAATATACCTGTGCAAAATATAATAAGCCTTGCCTAGTTACCAAGCAGACTCTTTGTGTTGTGGATTATTACAGTGCTTTTTCTGACCTGTTTCTGTACTTTGGATTTCCCTTTTTGCCTTTTGGACTCACTTTGATTGCCTGGATTTGAATTTACTGGTTTTTGACATTTTGCTACGGATTTTGGAGTTTTTTCCCTTTTGCCTTTTGCCTTGCAGACTTTGTATTTTCAATAAAACTTCTAATTTTCGACCTCTGCATTTGGATTCATACGCATATTCATTACAGAAATTATGTTTAAAAAAAAAAAACAAAACTAAGATATAACCCAGTTTTCAAGCCTCAACCAAATCTGGGGCGAATATCAGAAATGAAATATGCCGTCTGTTGATTACAAATGTGTTGGATTGCTGCGGATCGTGCTGTTGCATTGGTTTACGTCATACATCTTATACATGTAAGCCTCTACAGCAACCTCCAACTGCCCCAAATGGGCTGATATGGTAAAGCCTCTGAAACGGCACCACCAAACAGGTGCAAAGTGTGTGCTGTGGCCAAAGATGTCAGCTGTTATTATGAGTTGCAGGGGAGGAGGGGTTGAGATGGAGAGCTAGCAGAGAGGTGGAAAAGAAGAAAAGAAGAAAAAAGGGAACAGCATGTATGACCTCGCCTTATATCTCTCTGAGAAAAATTAATAGAGGGCTGAAACAGAGAGGAGAGATTGGATGAGAGCAGTGAGGTTTTGCCAGGCGTGGGGGAGGAAAGACAGACAAAGTGGCACTTGGAAGGAAAGGATACTCTGTTATAAGGATGACGGAGTGGAATAGAGTGGAGGAGGAGGAGGGGGATTGGGGGTGGAAGAGATAGAGGCCACACCTTGGCTTTTTCTTGTTTATGGGGGAGAGAGAGCAGTAATAACACATGTGGAACCCTTCCTCTTCCACAGTGCGAGCTCATTATCCCAGCTATTTGGCCTCCCAACCTTCTTTCGCTGATCTATCCTCCTACTCCTTTCTCTCTGCTCCAGTCACCGGCCTTATTAGGAGAAAAATTATATTTCTCAACAGAAGGGTGGGGGACGGGGGAAAAATGTAATATGATGGTACTTTACACACAATGCAACATATATTCGTTTTTCAGGTTGGAACAGTCAACCGCCACCTAAATCATAGTGCTGCATTTGATGAGGAGTTTAACTGATTTGTAAACATTTTTGAATATTTAATTGATGATAAAGGGCTTGTTTGGACAGGCAATATGTGGTTTGAGCAAGACAGATTTTCAGCAGTCTGTCTACAAGTCTACTTTTCCCAAGTCAGATTCAAGCCACATTAGTACATGATTTCAAAGCTGATTCAAATTGATGGTCTGAACTTAGGTTTACATGTCAGGTCAAATTTCTTTAGGCTTTTCTCATCGTTCAAGGGAGGTGTTTTTTGACAGTAGAACATGCAACAAGAAAGTATATGTCACCTAAAATAGCCTAAATGTCTTGCTGAGGAAGCTCTAGTTTTAAGGGGGCAGGCCTACTCTAATGTTAAGTATATTCACATGTGCATTATAACTATGCCAAACAAGGTGGATATGTAAATGTGACCAAAGTCTGAGGAAAGTGCTTCTTACCTCCAGAAATGGGGCCTACCTCCAGAAATCAGAGACCTACTGGTGTTGGGTTTATCAGGCATTTGCTTTATCAGGCATTGAATTGTCACCGAGAGTTTCCCACCACCTCTGTGGTCAGTTACTGAATGGCTAGAGGAAGTGTGTGCACAGAATTTGCACAGATCATATATAGTTTTGTGTACTTACAAATACATTTATATGTACACACAAATGTCTATCATTTTATATTGTATTGTCAAATTGTATGGTTTTTATAGTTTATGCTTCTTCTACTTTCTCCTCTTGTATTGTCCACTTTTCTGTTGTAACAATGCAAATTTCCCTAATAAAAGGGCTATCTTATCATATTGTATCTCTTATCTTATGATTATACACCAGCAAGGTAGAGCTATTTTGACTAAGGTGGCCAGTGGGTGTACACGCTCACTATGGGCTCCCAAGATTTAATAGATGATACTTAGAAGCTAATTTAATTCAGCTCTCTTCAGGAAAAAAGCAGAAAGTTAAAGGGCATCACAACACAATCACCAGAACCTCTTCATTTCCATATATCTGTCTTAACCTCATTTCCCCACTTGATGCTGTCGACCCTCCGGTGAACCGCTGCCATTTGCCCTTGTATAATTACGTGCATCCCACTCCGAATGAGGGACATCCCTCTGAGCAATAACAAAACAAATCTGAATTACCGCTGCAGACGAGACGGCTCCATTTGTCATCGTGATATGCCACACAATACCTTGTGTCGTAATCAAAGCGCCAGACCCTTGATCATGATCCTCATTCCTATAGATGCTGCATGCCCTCATCAAGGTCATTCCATAATCACAAGGAACCAGACATTTAATCTTGTTGAATGGTAAAAGTGCAAGGAATGGATTAGGAAATCTCTGGGAAATAGGTATGAAAAGGAAATTACAAATGACCCAAGGGTCACCTGGCCATAGATATAGTTATTCAGTGACCTAGAAATCAGATTTCTGTGCAGAGAGAGAGGGGAAAAATTAAACTGAGGAACAGAGCCAAAGGGGGGTTACCATGTACCTGTAAAGATAAAGATTCATATCACAGAGACACCTGAAAGAATTCAAGGACAGGGCCAAGAAAGTGGTCCGTTTTGGCACCCAGCCACTGAAGGAAAATTATTATTTGGTCCAGATGTAGGGGTTCTTTGAGTGATGCCATAAAACATTTTTTTAAATTTAGTTAAAGACTATGTTTGTAAATGAGTTCACATTCACAGGTTTTGCTGGTTTAAGGGTTCCTCTTTGAATGTTTACATCATATGGAGGTTATTTAAACTTTACCAAGGTGCCCAACTATGATTCTCTGAAAAAAACATTATATGAAAAGGTCTTTAGGGAACCAACCACAGTTCTTTCTTTCTTAAGAATAGTGTTGTTTCAAAGCAACATCTCAAACTTTCAAGGTTTGATACCAACCTTGTTTCCCTTGTATGTTTTTCCTTAATTTAGTCATGACCACTATCCAGTCTCTTTAGCTATGTATTCCACTATCATATGCAGGGACCAAGCTGAGAATATAAATGCTATTACATGCTTCTCCCAACATGTGAAGCCCTTTTTGAGCTATCCCTAATGCAGTGTCACTGGTCAGCTCAACACAGTTGGAGGAGTGTTTAATCTGTTATGTCAGCTATCAAACATCTGTGCTGGCTGGCATCCTCTGTGATGGAGGAAGCGGGAGGGCCATTCATCTGGGATCATCCTGACACGTCTTGAAATAACTTTAATTAAAATCTACTAAACTCTATAAAGCATCTCTTAATTTAATCAAATCTTGCTTGGACATCACATTTTCAAAGGTAAAACTATCTTGTGTGAAATCTCATACTTCAATAATCACCCCTTGCTCTGACAACAAAAGGAGGACCGTCATTAATCACCACATAAAGTAGGATCAATTTGAGAGTAACCAAAAGTTAGGTCATGCTTCCAAGAATGAGGTTAGGATTCCTTCAAGTATTTTAGGGGCTACTTTATTTTCACTAAGTAGGCTGATTGGCTTAAATAGGTTACATTTTTGTGTTGTTATGTGAAAGAAGTGATTTTGGGACAATTAAGAACCAGTTCCAGTCTTTTCAATTAAGAACCAGTTCCAGTCTTTTAGTTAAGAGCAAAAGTTAGACATAGCTCAATAAAAAAACAGTTTTTCTTAACAATCGCAGTAGCTGCAAATTGAATCGCCATCACCTCTCCTGAGTTTTCTCTCATGTCTGTGGGGTTTGTCATGACAGATTTTTTTTTCGGGCCAGCCTGCTACACCCCCAGATTTCCTGGCGAATTGTCAAAATCTGCAAATAGAAACGAGACAATGCTATCAGCTGTGTGCCAATGTCTGTCTGTGACAGCTTGGTTTGAGGATTCGAGTGTGAGCGCAAGAGAGTGCAAGAGCGGGGGCTTCTCACAAGGTTTTGGAGTGTTTTGAACGCTCACTGTGAACACACACACACATACGCACACACATGTTTCATCACTCTCCTGGCCCGTGGGGCTAGTGCGAGGCTGGAAAGACGATCACGAACACATCTTAGCCCCTCTTCTTTTCCTCTGCTTTCCACACTTGATTTCCTCAGACAATGCCCTCCTTTACTCTTCTCCCACCCCTTCCCTCCATCTCTCTCTCTTTCTGTCCCTGCTGCCTGAGGTCACATCTGGTTGGGAATTTGAAGCCAGAGTAGAAATTCGCTCCTATCTCGCTCAGCCATATGTCCTACATCCAGCCTCGACAGAGTCCCCGCCCTTCTATTTCTTTCTTTCTGATTGAGGGTCTGTAGCTTTCTGGGATGAGTGTAAAAAGCAAGTTTTTTTTCAGAAAACTACATTAGATCTCATGATGTGGTCAGATGACTAGGTAGCCACTGAGTCCCATATCTTGCACTGTCTATTGCCAAAGGCATCGAGAAAATGTTCTTAAAGGGTCCAAATCCTACATTTTATTATACTTTTTCCACAGTTTGCTTGATGTTTGTGTGGGTTTTGACATTTTGGATGACTTTATGATAAATACTGTGAAAATAAATGACACAATTTAATCATTTTCATTCTGTCCGCTTTGCTGCTGTAACAAAACAAATTTCCCACCCGTGGGAATAATAAAGGGTTATCTCAGCTGCTATGGTATAAATATAACGCCAGTATAACGTATGCAAATGAATGTAAATGATATGAATAATTGTAAAATTGTAAAATATTTAGTTTCCATATTTTGGATATACAATGCATTATAAGTTTATGATTGTCATATCTTTGCTAGTCTTTTTGGACATCATGCATAGCTTTTTCTGCTGCTGAAGGATAATCCTCTTCATATCTTCTTGGTTTTTTTCAGACTCAAATCAAAATTAAATCCGGCTGTTGAACAGACAAACTAATGATATATTTCTGCTGTGTATTACAGAGGCTCCAAAAGTTCACAACTCAAAAATTCCTTTGTTTGAGTCATTAGGAAAAATGCAGCACATCAAAGGCCTTAGAATCATGTAAATGATTTGACTTCTTACTGAAAATTAACATTTAATCTAAGTTTTGCCTTTTATTGACAGCAACCAAGAGTGGTTTACATTGTAGGGGTTGAACAGAACCTTCTATGGGGGTCCAGAGACTTGTAGGCATGGGTTAGACATTGCAAAAGCTACAATGGTGTTTGGAAATAGCTAAACAAAATATCCAATAGTTTTAATGAATGGAAGAGTTTTAATGAACACAACTAGCAAACCAGGGTTTTTCTTAGCAAAACTAAGGCATTTGGCAGACATCCTTATCCAGAGTAACTTTCAATCAGTAGTTAGTGGGTAAACTCAGGGCTCAAAGGTGACTAGTTGCACACAGATTTGTGTATACCCGTTACCCGTTTAGTTCCCAATGGTTCCCATGTTTGCTAATATCAAGCAAAAAATATATGCAAATTAGCTAATATTACGCAACTTCATGCAACTTTGACAGTAAGCCAGCAGCCAAACACTTACTCTGCCCTTTTAACAGTCACCATAAAATGCACTTCTTGTGTTGAAGTTACCTCAATTAAACCATGCTTTTTTTTTATTTTAATAACATTGCTGGACTATACTTCAGTAGAATCTTTTTATTTTCAAAACCAGAACCCAATTGTTTTTCTGTCTTTGCAGGTGGGCATTAGAATGTGGTTTTATATTGTGGCAGTTGTGTACATTTTTTATATTACAAAAGCTGCAGTTACGCTGTCTATTATTCTGTGGCCAGGTCGTCTTTGTGGATAAGTGAGAATTGCAGCTAAAACTCAGTCAGTCACAGTATATCACACACACCCAGCATTATCTTCATCATTATCTGTTCGGTAGTGTTTGACTACATGACATCTGCCTACATCATTAGATACAGTTGCAAAGTATTCATCCCCCTTGGCATTCTCTCTATGTTGTTACCTTACAACTTACAACTGGAATTTAAATGGATTTTTAATTAGATTTTAAGTGATGGACCTAGAAAACAAGCTACAGATTAATTAAGTTAAAAGGTGAAAAAAACTTGATTCTAAAAAAGGAAAACTGAAAAGTGGTGCATGCATATGTTTTGCTTAAAAGCCACTTAACTGGTTAAATAAGATCCACCTGTAAGCAATCTAAGTGTCATATGATCTCAGTGCATATACACTTGTTCTGATAGCCCCAGAGTCAACAACAGTGCAACACCATTAAGTAAGGGCTACTATCAAGCAAGTAAGACAGCATGAAGACCGATGAACTCTGCACACAGGTCAGAGATGAGAAGTACAGATCAGGGTTGGATTTAAAAAAAAATATCACAAACCCTGAACATCCCAAGGAGCACCATTAAATCCATTATTAGAAAATGGAAAGATAATGGCACCAGAGCAAACCTGCCAAGAGAGGGTCGTCCACCAAAACTCACAGACCGGGAAAGGAGGGCATTAATCAGAGCAGCAGCCAAGAGGCCAGAGATAACCCTGAAGGAGCCGGTGGCTCTACTGTAGAGATGGAGTTTCTGTCCATAGGACCAGTATAAGCCCTACACTACACAGAGCTGGGCTTCATGGAAGAGTGGCCAAGAAAATAAGGCAGACCGTTTGAAATTTGCCAGAAGGTGTATTGGAGAAACATGTGGAAGAAGGTGCTGTGGTCAGATGAGACTAAAATAGAACTTTTTGGCCATCAAAAACCTAACACCTCTCAGAACTCAAGGGGCATTGTAGGGGCGGAGGGGATGCTTTTCAACGACTGGGACTGGGAAATTGGTCAGAACTGGAGGCAAAATAGAGAGAAATTCTTGAGGGAAATCAGTTTGAGTCTTCCAGAGATTTGAGATTGGGACGAAGGTTCACCTTCCAGAAGGACAACGACCCTAAACACACTGCTACAGCAACATTCCAGTGGTTTAAAGAGAAACGAATAAATGTCCTGGAATGGCCCAGTCAAAGTCCAGACATCAATCCAATTGAGAGTCTCTGGGATGATTTAAAGATTGCTGTACACAGGCGGCGTCCATCCAACTTGAAGGAGCTGGAGCAGTTTTACTATGAAGAATGGGCAAAAATACCAGCGTCTAGATGTGCCAAGCTTGTGGAGATTTGTCGCGGTAATCACTGCAGAAGGTGGCTGTACAAAGTATTGATTCTGGGAGGGGGTGAATAGTTATGCACACTCAGGTTTTCTTTTTTTTGTCTTATTTCTTGTTTGTTTCACAATAACAAAAAATAATTTGCATCTGCAAAGTGGTCGCTGTGTGTGTAAATTAAAAGGTACAATACATGGTTATTAAATGCTACAAGTGTGTATATGTGTTAATGTTGATACAAAATATAATGCTGCATGATAGTGTTACATCATGTGATGTTACATGCATTTCACACGCTCCCTGTTACAGAAAGCCATAGCGATAGCTACCAAAGCATCACAGGAGGATCAGGCTGGAAACTATGAGGAGGCCATCAAATCTTACCAACACGCAGTGAAGTATTTTCTGCATGTAGTAAAGCGTAAGTTCTGTTGTAATTGTTATAATATTTATTTTGTTTGTGTGTGTGTTTGAGGAGGTTGGAGAAAACATGTGCTTCAACACACATCTGTGTGTTTTCAGGTGAGCCGCAGGGAAAGGATGGCAATCAGAAGATCCGAGACAAGTGTGCCCAGTACCTGGACCGGGCTGAGGAGCTTCAGGCGTATCTGGATGAAAAGCAGGTCACTAGAGTTCACTAGTTTCTACTGAGCAGCTGCAACCTCTGCTGTGTTTCACATTATCAGTGGCAAGTCACATGAAGATTAGTCATCACACAGGACTTAGGCGAGCTGTGACTATGACGGCTTAGTGGATGGGAAAGTGTAGATGAATGATTCATCCATTAATTTATAGTTATTACATTGCATCTATCGTATTGATCCATGCACTCCATGGTGAAATATCATATCTGGGGTGCTTAATGAAATTCTGAACCATTTAAAGGAATAATCCAGCCAAAAAAAAAAAGAAAATTTTTAACTTACCCCAGATGTATTGGATCATCCAAGACATGTCTGTTGTCTAAATTTTGCTTCTTGAGTTTAGGGTCTGAGGCTAATTTTATGGGGTTAATGAATACTGAAAACTCAAACTGTGTTTGTAAATAGACCCCAAAACATCTCTCAGTGGTTGCAAACTGCATTCACTTTCAAAACCTGAACTTCAAAACTAGAGAGAACTGATCTTGGATCAGATTTCTCCATATTTTGATCAGTTATGGTCACAGAAACTGATTCTCCTGCTCCGGAGATGGTTTGTAAAAACAGACCCTGTTGTGTAAAAAGGTGCCCGCAGCAGTCGGGTTGACAGTGAAGTTTAGTTCATTTTTCCAGCTCACATTAAGTCATACTGTGTCCTAAATGATGTCCACAAGTCTGATCCACCTTAATGAAGAGCTGGATGTAGTTTGAGAGGGTCCAGAGAAGTTTCATGGATGTATTTACAATTAAGTGACTACTGACTAGTGTTAGTGATGGTAGCCTTGTAGCTGAAGAAAAGAAGCAACATTTGAACTCTGAACATGTCTCAGCTTTCTTTTTGCTTGGAGCTAACAAGAAAAAGGAAGTTAATACACATTTTAGCATTGTGCTAACCAAAGTGACCACACATTTGGCCCCAATTACTTCCGGGCTGTTAAGTAATCTCAGACTTACTAATGTATTTTATGACATGATATGATTTTCAGTAGAGGTGTGAACCTTCACAGGCCTCACGATTCGATTACAATTATCATGCCAATGATTTGATTTGATATCTCGATGCTTCCCATCAATTTTCACATTTTTATGTTTTAAAATACAAGCAGTGAGATGTAAGCTCCTGTTTTTATTCAACAAAAAATGGAAAATGTGAATAAAAATTGTGACCATTACACTAAATTATAAAGAGAAATAAAGATATAGACATAGCTCATCAAAATGTAAACAGAAATTGTGCCCATAGCATTAAACTGTAACCAAAATAAGTAGTACAGGCCTAGCCTATATCTTCAATGAATATGGTCAGTCTTCAAAAACAAAACATTCTGCAGTGCTACTTTTTAACTGCATTTTTAAAATCAAGCAATGTCATCATGATATAATCGATTATGTCCTGCCACTGCATCAAAGCATCATCGTCCGCGTCTGCATCATGATGCCTCGATTATGTGATTAATTTCAACACCCCTAATTTGCAGTCTATCATTTATCTACAAAATCGACAGGCCTCAGTGTGGCTGCTACTGCTTTAGCATGGCTAATATACATTAGCACATATTTCTAGATAACAGTGAATTGTACAGTATCAGAAACTGCATAAACAAGTCTATTAGAGATTACTGGATACCTCCACATGGTTTGAGCTGAGTGTGTGAGGATTTAGGCCTGTTATTTGTTCATTTAATTGTTAGCTATGTTAGCCTCAATTGACTTCCCTTGGGGTGCTGTGAGGGCAAACTGTGTATTAACTCAACTCGTGTTAGATTGGTACTTTATTGTGAAAAAGGGAGAAGAAAAGTAGAAGCAGCCCAAAACACAGAATAATTGGTGTTCAAACATGCTTTATTCTCATTAAGCGCTCATGACTGTAAAGCAGCTCCATGTGTCCGAGACTTAGTTCAGGCGCTATCAGCTTATGATACACTGTAGTAATGATCCATTACTGTGGTAAGGCTTCTTTTATTTAGAGTTCTATGGTTAGAACAAAGTTCCTTTTCTGTGTTGTGGTATTTGGAAATGCTCTATTTTTTATTTATATCTTCTTTTTCAAACATATATGTGGTCAGTGCCAAAAGCAACAGCCAAAGGGCACATGCTAATTATTAATAAGGTGTAAAAATGTGATATCACGTTTGTAGTTTGAGGAGATAATGCATCATCATGTCTAAAAATATCCTTTAGAGCACATGTGATGTAAGGCATAAGGTGTGTCACCAGCTCTGCCTGTTACCTGTAGTCTTTGGTTGCCAGATCTGACAACAAATCCCTCCTCACTAGAAAATAGAATTTGGGAATCAGTTTCCATACATTAGTCCTGTGCTGTGCATTTAAATTTAGTAGAGTGGGTGTCAGACATGTTCTGTTACAAGTATCATGGACCCTAAAAAGTAGGCTCAGGCCTCTGTTAGGGTTTTTAGACCGCATGTTTTTTCACACATTTTAATATTTACAGTCCTAGCAGTCCCAGAGCCCTTATCAAGACGTGTACCCCCAGGCCTAAACTGTATTCATACAAATTCAACCAAAGACATATTAAACTTTCTCACACACACACGCACACACACACACACCCTTAGTTCCCCTTACAGTCATGTTAAACCTGGCTGTTCTTCTGTTGTTTACTTACCTGAAACTCATAAATGATGTCATCGTGAGAAAGCTCTCTGTACAAGGTACTAATTATGTCACAGCGGTGTGATTTCTACACACAAATAGTTCAGTGGCCTTTCTGTCAGACACTGCGTGCTCTGTGGCTGAATTCTACCCACGGCATTATTTGGGGTGCAGAGATCATGACCTATTTAGTGTGGCACAGCATACATAACAGAATTAGCCTTAGTGGCTAATGAGGTGGAGCGTCAGAGCTGCTCCCTCCCAGTGTTTGGTGGTATTAGATGACACATAATAATTATTATTATTGTTATTATTACTATTGTTGTTGTTGCTGAGTTGTTGTTATATGTGCTAATCCTAGAAAATGCTACATGCTACATTAAGTGTGTATATGTGTTAATGTTAATAAAAAAGGTAATGCCACATGATAGTGTTACATCATGTGATGTTACATGCATTTCACACCCTCTCTGTTACAGAAAGCCACAGCGATAGCTACCAAAGCATCACAGGAGGATCAGGCTGGAAACTATGAGGAGGCCATCAAGGTACTAATTATGTCACAGCGGTGTGATTTCTACACACAAATAGTTCAGTGGCCTGTATGTCGGACACTGCGGGCCCTGTGGCTGAATTCTACCCACATTACCCTGGCATTATTTGGGGTGCAGAGGTTATGACCTTTTTAGTGCACCACAGCAGGCATAACAGAATTAGCCTTAGTGGCTAATGAGGTGGAACGTCAGAGCTGCTTCCTCCCAGTGTTTGTTGGTATCACCTGACACATAATAATGCAGAATGAAAATTAGTCTTCCTGGTGGAAGTGGACATGACTAAATTGGGGAGAAAACTGGAAAGTCTGAAAAAAACAGGCAGATGAGATCAAAGCAAACTATTGGTTGTCCAGGCTTATGGGTGAGGTATATAATACATAATATAAGTTTAACATAATACAAATAATTAGTTTAAAACTGCAAAATCCTAAAAAATCCTATAAAATCCTATTGAGCTGGACTTCAGCAGGGCCTTTACATACATATATATATATATAGTGTTGGGGGTAACGCGTTAACACTATATATAGTGTTGGGGGTAACGCGTTAAAAAAGTAATGAATTACTGTAATGTATTGCTTTTTGCTGTAATGCGTTAATGTAAGGCATTACAGAAAAGAAATTGGTAATATTTGTAATGTCAGTAATGCGTGTTACAATGCATTTGACAATGAAGTGATGGTTTTTTTTTCTTCATACAAATTCGCCAAAATCACCACGAGATCAGCAGAGGAGATAAATGTTTCACTTCTTGTAGTCAGACAGAAAAGAGAGATGATGATTGAAACTGCAACTGATCTAACGTCGGATAGTACGCCCATTACTTTAAGTTTGTGAAAAATAAGGATAAGAACATCATAATCAAATGCACTTTGTGTGCTAAACCTAGAACTGTCCAATTCCCGAAATAGCACCAGTAATTTAACAAAACATTTACAGAGGTGCCATAATAACGACATGAGCTACATTTAGAGCCAAATCCATATTTCCAGTTATTTTGGTGAGAGTAACTTAAAAGTAATGCAATAGTAG
>JBBPCY010000002.1:4818782-4847777 GCA_037974405.1 Brachyalestes nurse | reverse complement strand
CGAATGTTGTTTGGCATAGCATTCCAGAGCTTGGGGGCTATATATGAGAATGCTCTTCCCCCTGATGAAGATTTCATAATTCTGGGAACAAGTAAGTAGTCAGCACCTTGAGATCTGAGTGACCGCGGAGGTTCATAGTAAAGATAAGTTCACTGAGATAATCGGGTGCAAGGCCATTTAAGGCTTTATAGGATGTCATTAGTAGAATTTTTTAGTCAATACAAAATTTGATTGGAAGTTGATAGCAGGTAGTGTACTTCTCCAAATAAGTGGATGGGAATGCACAAAACACAAAATTGGAAATGTTATACCTCTTTTTACTTTCTCTCTTAATTTTTTAAATCTGTGTCATTATTCTTTTTTTAGAGACTAACTGAACATTATCCCATTTTTCCTATATTTCATAATGAAATGGTTTTTTTTTCTTCAGGAATGAATGACGTTCAGTTCTGAGCTCCTAGTGTCATTTTGCCTACACAGTTTAAATTTCCCTCCACAAACCTACCCAGAAACACCACCAAGAGGAGTACCTCAGTCTACTGAAACCAGGAGAACTTAAACGTGAAAATATGGAATCCAGCGGAAGCTCCAATGCTCAGGAAGCATCTCCTAGTACTGCCTGCTTCAACACATCTCTCATAGGATCACAGAAAAATACAGAAAAGAAGAGAACTCACCATTGCTCAGAGTGTGGGAAGAGTTTTACTATAAAGTACCTTCTTCAAAGACATCAGCGCATTCACACAGGAGAGAAACCGTATCTCTGCTCAGAGTGTGGGAAGAGATTTGCTACACAGAGTTATCTCCAGATACACCAACGCATTCACACAGGAGAGAAACCGTATCAGTGCTCAGATTGTGGCAAGAGTTTCCGTGACCGTGGTGATCTCAGAACACACCAACGCACTCACACTGGAGAGAAACCCTATCACTGCTCTGAATGTGGGAAGAGATTTGTTCAACTGGGTCATCTCCAAATGCACCAACGCATTCACACTGGTGTAAAACCATACCAGTGCTCTGACTGTGGGATAGGTTTTCACGTACACAGCACTCTTCAACGACACCAGCGCACTCACACTGGAGAGAAACCATATCCTTGTTTACAATGTGGGGAAAGTTTTAATCGACAGGCTCATCTCCAGCGACACCAGCGCATTCATACAGGAGAAAAACCCTATCACTGCTCAGAGTGTGGGAAGGGTTTTAGGGATAAAGATACCCTCCAAAAACACCAGCGCATTCACACTGGAGAGAAACCATATTACTGCTCAGTGTGCGCGAAAAGTTTTAATCAATATGCTCATCTCCGAAGACACCAGTGCATTCATACAGGAGAAAAGCCATATCACTGCTCAGAGTGTGGGAAGGGTTTTAGAGGCAGAGACACTGCCCAAAGACATGAGCGTATTCACACTGGAGAAAAACCATATGACTGCTCAGAGTGTGGGAAGGGTTTTAGGGATAGGGATACCCTCCAAAAACACCAGCGCATTCACACTGGAGAAAAACCATATGACTGCTCAGAGTGTGGGAAAGGTTTTAGGGATAGGGATACCCTCCAGAAACACCAGCGCATCCATACTGGAGAAAAACCATATCACTGCTCAGAATGTGGGTGGAGCTTCAGGTACTCAAAGACTTTAAAGACTCACAAGTGCATACAGAGAGAGTTGAACACTCATGATGAAAGATTACCCAAGTAAAAAATGATTTTATGTTTCTTAGGTTAACAGTCATCCACATTGTCATGTCTTTTAAATGTTTGTATTTTGTAAGAACTGTGTGTGTGTGTATATATATATATATATATATATGTGTGTATATATATTAGGGTTGGGAAAGTTAATGCGTTATTATCGCCTTAACGCATTATTTGCTTAATTATTTTTATCAATTATTTTAATGCGCGTTAACGCAGGTTTTTAAAAATACTTTTAATTTGAAAGTTCGGTGCTTTCACCGAATACGAACATTGAGCTATTTAATATGGACAAAAGTAATGGGACGCCTGACCCACCCATTACTTTTGTCCATATAAGACGCCTGACCACTACACCAAATGTGACTAACACTACAACAGTAGCTAACTGGCTGTACCTATAACGGCTGCGTGCATCAATTGACACAGTGCCCAGTTTCGCACAAGCGAGGGATTACTGTATATAAATATTTAGCATTTTAAAGCTAAATTATCAACTAATTTTGTAACAAATATGAATGTAAATTCAGCTACATTTGCATATAAAATATAACTAGAAAGTGCTCTTGAAATGGTAAAATACTGCTGAGCTTAGAGGCGGGAGGTTTGAAAGTAGCCAATCCGAGAACGTTATGCAGGGAGAGAGAGAGAGAGAGAGAGAGAGAGAGAGAGCAGTCACACACACCCGCACACACACTCTCTGAGACATGGAGCAGTCACGCACACACTCTCTCTCAGAGAGAGAGAGTGTGCGTGTGTGTGACTTTGTATTTGTGTTTTAAATGTTTGTCCCCCAATTTTCTACAGTTATCTCAGTTTATTTAGTATTAGTAAGCTGTGCCCTGTCTAAACATGTGGGTAGAGAGAGTTATTTCAGTGTTTCTTTTGTGTACGAGTCGTGGTTTTGTCTCGCTGCACGCTGCTAATGCTAACTGCTAATGCTAACGGTTTTAAGCATTTTCCTCCGGGTTTCAATAGTTTTCTGATTTTATACAGCAATTACATTCCAAGAGCCCCTGCATACAGTGAAAAACTTCGTTGTTGTGTTTTGGTTAAAAAAATGCCTAAAAATGCCTATTTTTATAGTGTAAACCCTAAATATACCAAATATGCCCCCAGAACACTTTTATTTTAAACTCAATTTAATGCATTACCCTTGAAGAAAATGTAAAGGTAAACCCATGATCGCCTCTTTTAAGTTACAGTAATACAAATGCGATCCACGGGGAGATTTTGGTCTGGAGCGCCACAGATGCTTCAAACGGCAGCAGCAAGGAGAAATAAATAATCAGAATCAGAAAACTATTGAAACCTAGAGGAAAATGCTTAAAACCGTTTAAGCATTAGCAGTTAGCATTAGCAGCGTGCATTACCATTAGTAGCATGCTGCAAGCCAAAACAAAGCCTCACACACAAAAGAAACGTTGAAATAAAGACACGGAGCAGTCTCACACCCACACACACACACACACGCACTCTCTCTCTCTCTCTCTCAGTGTGCCTGACTGATCCTTGTCTCTAAGAGTGAGTGTGTGCGCGTGTGTGTGTGTCTCTCTCTCTCTCTCTGCATAATTGTTGCAATGTCCTAATGACCGCTTGTACACACCGAACATGCCTAAGCAAGCCAGCAATATACACACAGTCCTATACGCACATATTCAATCCTTGAATCAATGGAGAGGGAAGGTCAAGCGTGAAGAGCAGCCAGTACTGGAAACACCTTGCTTTATCTCTGTAGTATAAAAGATCTCGCGTGCACTGCTTGATCTAGATCTGTTCTGGCATGCCTGCATGTGCACCCCATCGAGGTTGCTTTATGTTTCCCGAGGACGAGTTCATTTCAAAATCAGTTCCATTGCTAAAAAGCAGACCTCCCTTTCTTCACCCATCTCAGAGCCATTTACAATTCATGTACATTACAAACACAATTTACTGTGGTGTTCATTAGCCTGCATTTGCCTACCAAGTCTCGGCTACAGTATATAGCAAGCAAATTACATCTCGTCTGAAAATGGTCCTGAGACTGGGAAAAGAAACATGCTAAGATAACTGAAGGTCAATATTTACACACAGGGGCAATGAATAATGACCAAACCAGCCATCTAAAACTTAAATCACAATTTTCATTAAATCACAGAAAACTTTTCTTTCCACAGCCTGGATGCATGCTTAACCCCATCCCTGGACATTTATGTTTCACTATTTACCTCCCCTCTAAGTGTGAATTGACCTCAACGCAAATTCACTTGCAAATGTCCCATCCTGTAGGTGTCAGTCTGAAGAACATAAACCTTATGGTGGAACATGGTGGATGTTCTCGAAAAATTGAGCAAGAGCCGTTTGAAGTCATTTCCCAAAGCCTGTGCAGAAAGAAAGGTTGTTCAAGGACATTCTTATATGTCTGTCTCCAGTGACTAAGAGATAAGTAATTAACTCACATCCTCGCAGAATAAGTATAAGATCCATGACCCACCGCGGGAAGACAGTGACGCCGCTCACCGCTGACATTAACAAGGTCGAAAGGCAATAAGCTGGCTCCTACAAACATTTAATTAGAGAAATAGCTGTTCTAGACATTGTTGGAAGAATTGTAATTCTCTTTAAGTGTTGCCAATATACCATCTTTATGTATAACCTTCTCCTTATAATCACTGAAGAATTAACCGTCCACAATGTATCTCATGTGTATCTGTGTATGTGTAGTTTAGGGACTTTGCACTGAACTCTGGGTGACTTATTTTACATACCTAAAGGAAAATATTTTTCAGGAGGATTTTCTCTTCTTTGTCTGCAGAAAGGATGTGGGAAAGGACAGCCTGACCTGGTATGGGATGTCAGGATGTAATGGAGTCCTCCTTATTTTGGTTTCTCATGCAAAAAAAAATAGCATTTCTCTGTACAATGAAATTCTTTCTTTGCTGTCCACACACAAATGCAGAGTTAGGCTAAGTGTTAATAAATAAAATTAAAATTAAAATTAAAATTAAAAATAAAATAAAGAAATATCTAAAAAACAGAACAAGATAAAAATACAAATAAGTAAGTGAAGACAAGTGTGATGTGCAGATGCAGATAAATACAAACTGTGCATTTGCAATGAAAGAAATGTGCAAAAGAGCAGAAAAAATTAAAGTATGAGGTAGTAGGAGATGCAAAGGAGCTTAGTGTGCAAAAGGAGCAAAGTGACCTGATGTGCAAAAATTACATTTTTGTCAGCTGTTCAGGAGTCTGACGACAGTGGGGAAGAAGGAGTTGTTTACTCAGGAGGTTCTAGATTTCACACTTCTGATACTTCGTCCCGAGGGCAGTAGTGTGAACAATCCGTGTTGGGGGTGTGTGGGATCTTTGAGGATGGAGTCAGCTGTCCCCTGGACTCGACGGAGGTAGATGCTCTGCAGAAAGGGCAGCGGAGTCCTGATGATCTTCTCCGCAATTGTTATCACTCTCTGCAGGCTTTTGTGGTCCATTGCAGTACTGCTGCCGTACCATGCAGTGATGCAGCTGGTCAATGTGCTCTCCACAATGCAGCTGTAGAAGCTGCTGAGGATCTTGGCTGACATACCAAACTTCCTCACTCTCCTCAGGAAGTACAGCCGCTGTTGGGCCTTCTTGACCAGCTGTGTGGTGTTCCGTGTCCATGTGAGGTCCTCACTGATGTGGACGCCCAAGGTACCTAAAGCTGCTCACCCTCTCCACTTCAAGCCCTCGGATAAACAGTGGCTGATGAGGCCTCCTCTTCTTCTTCATGTCCACTATCATCTTCTTTGTCTTATCAGTGTTGAGGGTGAGGTTGTTGTCCTCACACCATGACACCAGGCCAGCCACCTCTCTCCTGTAAGCCACTTCCTCTCCTCCAGTGATGCGACCCATCCCTGCAGTGTCATCCACAAACTTCAGGATGATGTTGTCTTGTTGGAGGCGACACAGTCATGGGTGAACAGGGTGTAGAGGATGGGGCTGAGGAAACAAACCCTGTGGGACACCAGTGTTTGTGGTGATGCTGGCTGAAGTCCTGTTGCTGATCCTGACAGAGGCCTGCCAGTCAAAAAGTCCAGGAGCCAGTCACAGAGGGTGGGGTGTAGGCCGAGTGAGGTCAGTTTGTGTGTGAGTTTGTGGGGAATGACCGTGCTGAAGGCAGAGCTGTAATCAACAAACAGTACCCTGATGTAGGAATCTTTGGTTTCCAGGTGGGAGAGGAAATAGTAAAGGGCAGCAGCGATGGCATCTGATGTGGACTTGTTGGGCTGGTAGGCATACTGCAGGGGGTCCAGAGTGTCTGGGATGTTGCTCTGGATGTAGGCCAGCACCACTCTTTCAAGACACTTTGCAATGATTGGAGTGAGTACAACTGGTCTGTAGTCATTTAGGGGGGGTTGGGCGGTCTGGAGGGTCTTGGAAGTCTGGAGGGTCTTGGAGGTCTGGACAGTCTGAGAGGTCTGGGAGCTCTCAAAGCGGGTGTAGAATATGTTGAGATCATCCAGCAGGATGCCTGCAGAGCTAATGGTGCTGGTGGTGGCCTTGTACTCTGTGATGTGTTGCAGGCCTTGCCACATCCGCCCGGGGTCAGCAGAAGAATAGAAGCCATGCAGCTTCTCTCTGTACTGCCATTTGGCCGCTGTGATGGCTTTCCCCAGTCCGTACTTCACAGCTTTGTACTTCGTCTCAAAAAACAGTCCTGCAGGGCAAAACAGTCCTGCAGGATGCTCTCTGTCTCTGGGGTCCAGAGTTTGATGGGTTTGATTGTTTCAGTTTCTGTCTGTAAGCCGGGTACATGAACAGAGAGGTGTGGTCAGACTGTCCAAAGTGGGGACGCCGTGCAGCCCTGTATGAACCGCATATGTTACTGTAGACATGGTCCAAGGTGTTCTTGTCACGGGTGGGAATGTCCATGTGTTGGTGATATTTTGGAAGTACAGTCCGTAAGATACACTTATTAAAGTCACTAGCTACGATAAAAACAATGTATAAATGAGTTGTCTCTAATGCGCTGATGACGTCGTGGAATTTGGCAAGCACCGCTGTGGAGTTAGCTGGATGTAAACAATGACCAAAAACATAACTGAGAACTCCCGCGGCAGATAGTAGGGGCGGCATTTCAGCATTAAAAACTCCACGTCTGGTGAACAGTGCTTGTGGACAGTCTGTACGTCTCCACAGCACGAGTTGTTAATATATGCGCACACACCTCCCCCGATAGCCTTACCGGAGGCTGCGGTCCGATCTCCTCGGTGTACAGAGCTCCAGGACTAGGGTAGGTGACCACTATTTTAGATTTTGCTGTACTATCTCCTGTCTTTTACCTACTCATCTAACCAGAACAAGGCACAAAATACCTAAAATATTAACAGCTGCGATTTTACAAAAATAGTCCAAATACCAGACAACTGCAACCTTTGCCTCAAGTTTGTAAAAGTTCTGCTCTGCTAGACATTCTCTTCTGTAAGACTTGTCTGCTGTGTGATTTGTTCCCTTGCTGCAAGAATAAAAAAAAAAAATTGACTCCGTCTCGTGGTGAACTTCCTTTTAAACAAGAGTCCTTTGGAATTTTCCTGAAACTTATCTTATGTAGAACCAAAGTAATTGTAATTTAAAAAAAATACATAAGAATGTTAACTACTACTGAGGTTTTTAAAATGGTGTCACACCCAAATCACCATAAAGAACAAAAATTTTATTTTAGTCATTAATGTTTGGTAGCCTTACCGGAGGCTGCAGTCCGATCTCCTCAGTGTACGGAGCTCCAGGACTAAGGTAGGTGCCCACTATTTTAGACTTTGCTGTCTTTTATCTACTTATCTAACCAGAACAAGGCACAAAATACCCAAAATATTAACAGCTGCTATTTTACACTATATGGCCAAACGCTAAAAAGTGTATAAAATCAAGCACATAGCCATAAACATATATTTCCAAAAATAGTCCAAATACCAGACAACTGCAACCTTTGCCTCAAGTTTGTAAAAGTTCTGCCCTGCTAGATATGCTCTAATTAACTGTAATGGATATTATTGTGAAATGAAGCAGCTAGGAACAGCTACAGCTCAGCCATAAAGCAACCGACAACCATCTGAAAGAGTAGGGCTGCCAAGTGCTGCTGTAAAAATCACCTGTCCTCTGTTGCATAACTCACTACAGAATTCCAAAGTTCCTCTGGGGGCAAAATAAACCCAAGAACTATGAACTAGGGGCTTCAATTAATTTCTGTTGCTGAGCAGCTGTACAAAAGATCACTGCATGTAATGCCAAGCGTTGGCTGGAATGGTATAAAACTTAACACCGCCAGGCTCACCATTATGCAAATCTGGATGCTAGGAGAACGCCACCTTCCAGAAAGCACTGAGCCTATTATGAAGTTAGGTGGAGGGGGAATAAAGACAAGTTAGAGTTTGGGGTAAATCCACTCCAGTGACAGGTAATAAAGGTGTTTCAAGAAGGCCCTTCCCTGTTCCAGCATGACATTTGTAAAGACATAGCTTGACAAATATGGTGTGGAACTCCAGTGGCCTTAATCCAACTGAAATTTTTGGCACGAGTTGGAATGTTAGTGCGTTTTGACAAAACAGGCAGAAATTTAAACACACACAAACTCTCTCCAAAATCTCATAGAAAGTCTTCCAAGAAGAGTGAAAGATGTTATAGTTGCAACTAGAATTGAATGGCAATGGAGTCACAGGAGTTTGTGCGACCTGACGTGACTGCATTTAGATCGTTTTACTCTCAGCAGATGTCTCTAATGCAGATTTGATAAAGTGAAGAGGATCAAGCTGTTTTTATGTTTAAGCAGACGTTTATCTGCTCACAACCATTATGCTGATAAAAACAAGAGCATTACACCATGCTCATCAGAGATTACATGTCAACCTTTCTTTGACACACCTTATCGCTCCACATCGCTGTCTCAACCATTTACCCGCTTTTGCCACCAAATCCCCCGGTCTGTTTCTCTCCAAATTGTTCTATTTATCTTGATATTGTTCAAGCTTGACCTTGCTTTATTCTTCCATATCACTTATTCAATCTCTCTTTCAAGCTTTTAATGGAAATGATACAAATGTGTACCACACTAACTGCCACTCAATAGCAATGCGTTCCTTGTAGCGCTTTGTGGTTTTGCATGGTTTAGTTAAATATGGTAAGGGTTGCCACAATAGGAAAATAAGTTACTGTGCATGTTAACATTCTTCATTTGTTGGATTAAGTCCTATTCTGCTGGATTAACAGGACAGGTAGAATGTATTCAAATGAATGAAATGAAAGTAATGTTTTATAGCCATGTTTTAATGTCATGTGTAAAAAAAGTTACTTCAGTTACTTAGAGATCTACCATGTCCATGTGGCAGAATCAAGAGCAATTGTTAGTGACTATGCCACCTAAAGGAAATTTCACCCTAAGGAATTTCTTTGTTACTAACCCAAAAGATACACAGGTTCATTCACACAATAAGGCTGAGACATGATTCCAGTTATTCCTTATTTTATTAAGTTGTAAAATTAATATCCAAAAAAACCCACAGAAAAAGATAATGATACTAAATCACAGCAAAGTAGAAAGAACCAAAGCAATTCAAAGAAACATAGGATATAATCCAAATACAAGGAAAAAAACAAAATAACTAAACAAATGTAAGGGGCCAAAGCACTACAAATTAAAAGAAAAAGCAAAACATTTAAATAGGACAAAAAACAAATAGCAGGCAACAAAACAGCAACACCGGGGAACAGCAAGAGCGATGCACTTGAGGAGAGGCTAGATGAAATGCACACCAGTGGGAAAGCTTTGCAAGCCTCACCTCAAACATCATCCGCTATGGCACACTGGAAAAGTAATTGTTAAAAATAGCTAAAAAAAAAAAGATAGCCTGCCTACCTTGACTCAGAGTAGCATTGTCTGCAGCACACGTTCAAAGGAGGTAAAGACTCTTCATACTGACTATATTCAGCTGTTTATTCTATCAAGAAACTGAAGGGAGGGAAAAATAATGGCTGGTAGCCTTTCTAGATGCATTGACTACAGAAAAAGAATACTAGCATTTCCTGCCTCTTAAAAGCCGATAGATGAAAACCAACTTTCCAATGGTTACGAGAGTCTTGGCTGTAAAGCCCAAGCTCAAACACTCCTGACTGCCTGAGAACCAAACAGCTGCTCTGAACAATAAACCACGTTACCAGTCTATGCGCCAAACTTCCCGGAAGAGGAAGCAAGAATTCACATTTGTTTGTCCAAAATAATTAACTTTTCATTTTTTTTATCTGAACATTTCTCATAAGCACTGATAAAAGTGATAACCTATAACAGAAAAACACTAACGTGGCTAAATGAAAAGATTGCATGAATCCAATCTCATTTGATCTCTCTGGTCTGTACGAATTTTCCCTCCATTCTTCGCATCATTGGCCTTTTGGGCAAGATTCCTTTATGTCTCCATATCTGCCGTGACATCTATGAGGAATCATCCATCATCTGCCTCATTGACCCTCACTGTCCATGCAGCAAAATGATCACCAACTGCAGTGGTGACTCAGCCTGAGCAGTTGGTGGTTGCATTAATTATATTTCACTTTTGTCAGCACAATAAATGCAGACACTGGTGGCAGCTGGCGTGTCATGAAGTGTTGGACGACTGTAATATTTGGGCTTTTTGACCTCCAAACAAAATGATTTTTTGTTTTGCTTCTATACTGTCACTTAGAGACAGCAATCAGCAGATCGAACTGGAGAGGTCAATCTTGCTTTGTTTTGTTAGCAAGCAGACAGGCATGTCAGCACCATGCAGAAGTTGGTAGAGATGTAGCAAAGCCCTTCTCAGTTAGTTTTAGAAAATAATATACCATAATAAGACCATGCCCATGAGACCAATTTGCTGCTTGAACCACCAAGCACACACTGATATTCATTACCTGAGTTTGTTCTTCAGCTCTAGGAGACACTGACTGGTTATTTCTGGGTTGACTGTGTTTCATGTAAGGCTCTGAATTAATGAGAAAAGTAGCCACTGAAGGGCTCTGGGACAGTAGTGAATTTCAGATAGCATTTAAAAATGGAAGCAGGTGACCCTTGCTTCAGGATACACATTAATCACAAAGACATGGAACCATGTACCCGTCGAAGGGGGCGGTTTTTCACCGGACCTCTGATGATCCCTTACATGTTCTAATGAAAGCATGCTTGGATTTATGAGGAGATGCTCATCATCCCATTAAATAATTATATTGTGCTTATCACTTTTATGGTCAGCAAGATAAGCAGGCAACAATGCAACTGCCTAGTAAATGGCAACAGCAGTGTTATATTACACTTCTTTTCGAGATTGTCTGGCCTCTCAAAACAAGCGCAAATCTCTGCCAGAGCCTGTTTTATTGATGTTGAGCTGTGGCTGGCTTTGGCAACCCTTCATTGCATTATTTGTCTGCATTATTTGTCAAGATATCTATTTAATTGCTACAGGCACCCTCTACACTTAGAAAGCCTGACAGTGGATTGGCATACCTCTATCTCCTCATTAGGTTGCCCGCCCCTCACAAAGACAAGCATGACGCTACAAGGAGATCCGACTACATTGCGCTGACAAATTACCTTCTGCCTCCCCGTGGATATCTCCTGTTTCTACTTTCTCTGCTTTTCCTTTTCTCATTCCATACTAAAAGCAACACTCAATCTCTTGGCTTGTTTGGAAGCCTGCAAAGTGCCTGTCAAAGGAGAGATGCTCAATTTGTGACTGTTACCCTCAGAAAATATAGTTAGGGAGAGGCACCAGGTGCTCAGAAGCAAACTGACAGGACAGGGTCTGCAAAACGAAAAGACATAACTTTGCACACAGATTACAGATTATCTGCAAAGATAAATTATAAAGGCTTTCCCGTGGACTGCAACAGTATTTCACAGTATGGAAAGTAGACAAATATCATGGAGTCATGATACAAGGACAGTGTTGAAATAATAAGGCTGTATGATAGATGAATGACACTTTCCATTTCTTTGCTTTTGCCTTTAGCCTCCTCGGAGAAGAATGAGAGAATAAAGTGGCAGGAGTTGCAGCCAGTCACTGAGAGGGGTCTAATGAAGCAACATGAGAGGTGTAGGAATCAGAATCAGAAAACTTTGATTGATCCTGGAGGATCTGCACACAGAGACTCAGAAGACAGAATAATATAAAATGTAATATAAATGTACCTCCTTATGAATATGCTGTGGAAAAATCATGTTTACTTCTTGTAATCTCAATTAGGGCCTTGAAAGTATGTATTCCTTTATCTTCTCTTGCTGGTAAATGTAATCAAAGGCATAGTAGATATATCGGCATTCCTTCATAGTTCATTTAAGATGAGGGCTCTATACTCTAGAACAGTATAATTAAAATACTGCTTATGGCATATAAATTATTGTATATGGAACCCCAATGGATTAGAATCATCTTCTCCTGTAATCTCCTGTAATTGTCCCTATATTACTCCCAACATTAAATCATCCTTAGGCCTCTCACAGTATGCGGGAGGCCTGGGGTTACTGTCCTATTAGCTTCTGGTGAACATCACATCAGAGGAGAGTCAGATTCCCGTTAGAGAAAAACAACAGGGCTCTCATATCCAATTGGCCCCAGATGGCTGGGCACATGCTGTGACCGCCCCGCCCCCCCGCCAGATCCTCTACTACCCACATCGGCTTATGGAAATGTCACGAGGCTCGTATTTAAGCTGAAATGAGAAAAGCAGAGGCTGCGTAGTTGTTCCATCTCAGCTGATGTACCAAGTGTGACTTGCCTGAGCCTCAGTGGACATTCAATGTGGAAATCAAAAATAGTCCTAACAACATGCCGGACTTATTTTAGAGAAGAGCTGTAAACTAACAGCATTTAGGATGTTTTAAGCTACAGCTGGCCAGTCCTTTTACACTCGTGTTTCTCTGAAAATATCCCTTCTAAGTTAATGACTAAATAAATGCTTCTGTTTTTTCACAAAACACAGAAAAGAAAATATACACTTTAATATATTTTTTCACTATTTATATGATTTCCCACCGAAACTTTCACACAGTACTTAAAAATTAAGAGGCTTCAAATGCATGTGGGTGCCGCACTGGGAAAGTACACCCATGAAGAATTAGAACTAAAAGCTTATAACCTCATAAAAGGAAAGAGAAAAATTTATCAAAGGATCGAGGCTGACTGAACACTGTCTGTTAGGACGAACAGAGCACAATGCAGTAAGGCCACCATAGTTGTGCTCATGACTGTTGAGAATGTTACTTTGCATGTGCCCTTTGAAGCCCAGAACACACTTCAGCTTCATGTTACCTCCATGCACTTACTTTTATGGAAGGGAAATGCACTTGACAATTCACCAGTAATGAATAGCTGAAACACTGTCATGGCTGTCCAAACACCTTGCTAGAGTTTGCAGGTCAAGATGATGGAAACTATATAATAAAGATAAGAAAAGTCATTACCCAGACACACTAAAGCCAGAAAGCTATGATACCTCAGACAGAAGGCTATGGTACCTTGGTCATGATAACAGAAAGACCATGCACACATGTAAGAAACTTACTTTGGAAGGATGTAAATTAGAGAAGCTGAAAATACTTCCAATACTGACCACTGTTAACATGCTTAATATTGACCATTGTCCAACAATATTTGCTGCTAGTTTTCCCTTCTTGTCTTTGTCATGCAGTAATGACATATGACCTGCTTCAATTCTGTCTTATTATTCTACTAGTAGGTCACTTGCAGCAGGCAGAAAATAAATTCAAAGCTTGAAAGTGCACAACAGCATTGTGGTACATGGCTGGGTTTCCTTATCTGTCTAAATAACATTACACTCAGCTATGGTCTCATGGAAAAAATAGGGACTAAAATGCAAAACTGTGGTCTTTCACAGGATCAAACTAACTTTGGAGAGTGTAAATTAATGTGAGTCGACAATATTGACTTCACTATAGGCTGATGAAGTTGCCTACACAGCTCTTGTCTCTTATAATGTAGAAAACATGGCCTGCTTTCTGTCTGATGCTTCAGTTTTGGGCAGATGTGGCAAATGTGAGACACTTTGGCGTTCAAATGCTTTCTTGCATTTAAATAAGACTAAGCCTTTTTCTTGACTGAGCAAACTTAAAATTTTTTACAGTCTTAAAAAAACAATAATAACAGCTAGGGCTTGGTGGTAGGACAGTGCCAAAGTATATGATGGGTAGAGCAATTATTTTTTCAAGTCGACCAGTTGGTCAGCAAAGTCTAAATCGAGTCAACTAGTCGTTTGATGACATCACACACACAGCAGAGCAACTTTTATTAAAAGTTCTCTGTAACATTAACAGTCAACACGACAATTAAACAAAACAAAACAAAGGCTGATGCCTTGAATTAACTAAGAGTGTGAACAGTTTAAGCCACGTCAGGGCGACTCCCTGCAGTGCTAGCGTTAGCCATGTTAGCTAGCGTTAGCCATGTTAGCTAGCAGATGCTGTGCAGAACGCTGGTACCGTTACTGTATTTTAACACCGACTTGCAGGTTGTGCAGGTCACCATGCTGTTTGTATGAATTATCTCCAGTAGGGGGGGTAACGGTACACAGATGTCACGGTTCGGTACGTACCTCGGTTTTGGGGTCACGGTTTGGTATGGTTCGGTACAGCGATAGTTAAGTAACAAAAAATTCTAAAGCATGAGGCTTGGTTTGTTTTCATTTATTTGAAATAAACAGCAGTGTATTAACCAGTAAACACACTCTCTTGCTTATATTTTCATGTATAGATGACAAAAAAAACAAGTAGGATATGTAGTTTTTAGAAGTGTGTGTGTAGTAGTGCGGGGAAGTTTTTCTGAGTTTCTTTCCATGGCCACTCCATTCATGAGTGCTTTTCGCCACTCGAATGCTCTTTTAGAAGACAGGAAATAAATTCTCCCGTTCTGAGGGAGGAAAGCACAGACCTAGCTCCCCGTATCGTCTCATTTTTGGACCTGCTGAGTGAACGACGCCTGGTTAGCAGCCGCTAACACAAAGGCGAGCAGGCAAACTGACGCTTGTAAATTGAGTTCTGCTTTACTTTAATCGCGTCTTCTCCGTCGTACTATGTATTCTCCGTACGACATCATGTACCGATGTCGTTTTGGGACGAATACATGTACCATCACAGCCCTAATCTCCACACATGTGATGTGTGTTTGTGTTCTCTGCTGCATGTCTCTGGTCTTGTGGTCTCGTGTTTACATTCCCCTCCCGCCAACGGTACCGCCCTTTTTATGAAGGGACTATAATAATTGGTTAAGTCAAGTTGCTGTTGATGTGCTGCTTAAATAGGACAAAGAAAAGCTGTGCAGGACAGTAGCGTACACACCACAGTCACTGGACACAGGACAGGCTGTCACTCCATCTGCTGTTAGATATTAATTTTTATTTTCTAAATGTGCATAATTCAACCATTAGTTCATTCTGTATCAGCTGTATCATTCTGTATTCTTTCATACCCTCCCTAGGGGCAACACCAGATAGCAAAATAATAACACAGGAAGCATTTGTTTTATGAGCTAATAGAATGAATGGCTGAGAGCCATAAAATTATTAGTAGCAATATTTGTATGATAATTGGAGCAACAACAAATAATAGACTTGAAGCTTAAAACTGCACGGCTGCAATGTGCTACATGGTTTCCTCTTCTGGTTAAAAACACTTCACTCAGCAATGCTCTCACAGGATATACATGGTCAACATGCTACATATACTGTATTTCTAAAAGGTATTCTAACTATTCACCAAGCATCAATGTCTGCCCTCATTAATGTTCTTGTGGCTGCAGTTAAATCAATATTCCAACATGTAGGCATAAAGCATTCCCAGTGAAAGTACAATATTGATTATGATTCTTATGCCCCAACAGGCATGTACCTCAATAAGTAATTTATCAGCAAAGAAACTGAACCACAACCCTGCTTACACTTCCTGCAGTGGTTGTTTGTGTAATGGATATTCAACTGAAAATTTAAAAGCCTCTAAAGATGACACATTTATCAAACTGATCGCTTTACCCATTTAGTGGCTGCGAGAGAATGGTCAAACCGTAAAATAACTTACATTGTATCTCCTTAGTCCGTGTATGCAACATCGGAGATACTGGGTGAGGTGGGTTCTTCCTTTTCTTTCTTAAAGGGAACTGAACTGTAACTTAATGCGCATCTCCGATAATTAATTTCAAAATGAGAGCAACTCCTCCAACACACGCCGTGATTAATGTTAGGCCATACACATTGCTATGCCAAGATAAAAACGAGCTGGCTGCTTCATTATGGACCCGTGAGATAATTTTCAAGAATCCATCATTAAAAGTTATCTGATGAAAACACAGCAGTAATGAAAGGCCACAGATTTGCTGTGTCAAGACCCTGGGCTGGTCCCTTGCCTCGACTTCTCTCAAATTGGAATGCAACTGCCTCAAAAACCCATTATGGGTGAAGAAAAGGCAACCTTAGAAGGTTATTACTTGGTCTGCAAAACCATTCTTAAAGGCATATTGCTGGTCGATTTTCCCATAACTTTGAAAGTGCTAAAATAATACACAGCTTGCAATAACCACAACCACATCCATCCATTCAGTGAAGGGATACCAGCTAAGGCCATTCATCCAAACTCATTTTGACTTTGGTTTGCATAGACTGCAAAGATAAGTCTAATTGCTATAACCATAGAAGTTGTCAGTAGTACTGCAGTTTATTGCAAACATGCCCCCAAACGAGTCATTCTATGTCTTCTGAGGTTGGCCTATTTTACTCAAGCAAACGAAAACACAAGGTCAGTGACTGTCTGTGGATTAAAAAAATCCCATGTACTACAAAAGACATTTGAAAGAGATTTGTATTTTCCCTTCTCTGCGTTAATACGAAAAGCAGCTGAAGAAAAATAGGATTCTGTCACATAAAGGAGTGCAAAACAGCATGCGGCATTCCAAAGAAAAAAACGCCTAAGTGTGAAAAATACAGTATGTGGGCTTGTCTCATTTTAGTGTCAGTAACTCTCAAAGGATAATGCTTTCACAGAAAATTCTTCTCTGCATCTCTGTCTACACGGGGTTTTAAAACAGAGGAAGCGTCAGCTCAGTTCTTTTAGTTAGTTATGCCTAAAATGATGTGCTTTTGTAAATATCTTTTTACCCCTGAACCTTGCCTTTTCATTCAAATCTACCATTAAACCGATACCAATACCGATATTAATACTGATACTGAAGAGGGAGACGCAATCACAAATGTCTGCTTAACAAATGTGTGGTGTTGAGGTGCAGCGCATCAACCATTTGCAAATACGAATAGCAGACTGTTTGTCCAGGAGCTTATCCATATTTCGATATTGACCAGTCAGGACCCGATACCAGTTTAGTACCAGTTCTCCATACCCATTGGTAATGGTTAGTTAATAAATTATATCAAATAAATAACTTTCAATATGTTTGTTGCATGGTTTTACTTTAAATCACATTGTATACTGTTAATATGTGTGTTCTTTCTATCAAATTTTAGAACACTCTATATATACACACAAAACTTTAAACAATATCATCAGAGGAAGATAAATTCCAGACAGCTAGGCCCAGGTAACAATGCACTCCCATGCATGAGATGAAAAACGGGGATGGCATTCGGACACATTTCATGATTATGCTGGTGATGTTTAGGCCCCTGTGTTCAGCATGGTGGTGCTGGAGATGTTGCTCCTGATCCTGACTGACTGAGGTCTCACAGTCAGGAAGTCCAGGATCCTGTTGCAGTGGGAGGTGTTGCAGGAGGGGCCAGCAGTCTCAGCTTCCTAGTCATATGCTGAGGAATGATGGTGTTCAATTGTAAACTGAGGTCTATGAACAGCTTTCTCATGCAAGTGTCCTTTTTGTCCAGATGGGTAAGGGCCAGGTGTACGGCGATGGTGATGGCATCATCTGTAGAACAGTTCGGACGGTATGCAAACTGCAGGGGGTCCAGTGAGAGGGGCAGTTGTGATATGATGTTCCTCATGATGAGCCTCTCAAAGCACTTCAAGATGATAGGTGTGAGGGCAATGGGGCAACTGAGGGTTATGTGAGGGTCAACTTCTTTAGCACGGGGATGATGGTGGTGGTGTTGAAGCAAGTTGGAACGACAGTGGTGCTCAGAGGTTGAAGATGTCTGTGAGAACATCTGTCAGCTGGTCTGCACATCCTCTGAGCACACAACCAGAAATGTTGTCTGGTCCAGCAGCTTTCCGCATGTTGACACTGAGCAAATTTTTCCTCACATCAGCCATGGTCAGACAAAGCACCTGGTCGTTGGGAGGCGGGAGGTTTTCCTCACTGTTATGTTGTTTTGGGCTTCAAACTATGCGTAGAAGTGGTTCAGCTGGTCTGGAAGGGAGGCCTCACCATCACAGGCAGGTGAAGATTCCCTGTAGTTGGTGATGGCCTGGATGCCCTGCCACATGTGCCGAACATCCCCAGTGTCTTTGAAGTGACTGTGAATTTCCTGGTTGCTTGCTGTTCTCAGGGCAACCTTGTCACCTGACTTGAAGGCAGTGTCACAGGTTCTCAGCAGTGTGTGCACCTCTGCAGTCATCCACAGCTTCTGGTTGGGGCGTGTGGTGATGATCTTGGAGACAGTGACCTCATCAATGCACTTGCTGATGTAGCCATGTTACAGCCTCCCTAAACATGTCCCAGTCAGTGTGCTCAAAACAGTCCTGAAGAGCAGAGATGGTGCCTAGGGGTCAGATCTTTGCTTCTGAATGGACTTGGCACATCTGACAAGTGATCTGTACACCAGGCATGACAGACACGTGATTGGAGTATCTAAGGTGGGGGCGGGGTTCAGTGCGGTATGCACCCGGGATTTGTTTGTGATAATAAAGAATGTTTTGAAGCTCACTGATATCTCTGTACAGTTCGGCCAGTACGTTGTTAGCATTAGCGCTGCATGGTATGTACACCACATCTAACAGTCAGACACTCGCACAGCATTCACGCACCAGTCTGTGTTAATGTAAACACACAGCCCTCTTCCTCTTGTCTTGGTGCTCAGTTCCACATCATGGTCATTACAGTACATTTGCATTTTGCTAATCTGTGTAGCCATGTGCGGAACGCTGTCGCGGAGCCATGTCTCTGTAAAAACAAAGACACAGCAGTCTCTGAACTCTGGGTGTTTCACTTAAGTCGGATTTAGTCCAGTTTATTGTCCAGGGAGCAAACATCAGTGAGGAAAATGGACGGGATAGCTGGCTGGCTAGCGTTAGCTTTTAGCCTAGGATAGACCCCCACTTGCTTACTGTGCTTCCACTTCCTCGCACACCTCTTGCGATGTCTCCTCCCCCGGCAAGTGGCATCAGGCGGCACCACGGTCTGAAGACCCAGTTCCCCCAACAAGCCAAGATCTTGGAGTTTCAGCAGTGGCCCGTCTTCACTCACTCTTTTCTTATCTGGAGCAGGGTCTGGTGGTCGTAAACATGCTTACTAGCTGTTTGGATGCACATGTTAGCGAAGGTTTGGTGTGGAATTGAGAGTAAAACACACGTACTCTAGGTCCAACAAAGTGTTGGACCTAGAGTGGCTGCTGCGACCTAGCGTGCTGTCATTTTGAATCAGTGTTAAGTATGACCGTGAGTAATTAATCCCGTTGAGATAGCAATTTGATAATGAAATAACTCTAACACAATCAAGTCATCTTGCAAAGGATCAAAATAGCTCACTGAGAAATGGTAAGTCTATTTCTGGATGTTTCAAGGGAGGTGAAGTTGCATGCATTAATGCTTAAAATTTGTAAGACCTGCCATTATAAAATCACAAACATGCCAAGATATAGCCATGGAGTCAACACTTGGGTGACCAAATCTGGTTCCAACAACTCCCTACACAGCCCGGTCTTATGAGTTTTCATGCAGCCATTACGAAATATGATCAAAATACATGCTACGATCACGATTTAGGGCTTTTTTTCGTGCTAGGACAACGCTTCACTATCCTATGTATTTTTGGCAATATCAGGGGTAACTGGTGACTGAGGGACAGTAGGAGAGAAATAATGAGTTGAATCCTTATTGTATTTGTTTGCAAAGCGGATAAAACAGTTTGAAATGCAGTGAGACAGGGAAAGTCCGTAATCCTAACCCTAACCCTAACCCTAAACCTAACCCTAAACCTAAACGTAACCTAAACCTAAACGTAACCTTAACCCTAACCTTAACCCTAAAATACATTGGTTAGTAAAGCATTGTCCTATTATTTTGATTAAATTGTATTTCGTGATGGCTGCGTGAAAAGTCATGAGATTGGGTTTCCCTACACCACTTTCCTGCTATGTTTAAATTACTAATACCCATGTGTTACGTCTCCCTGGCGGCCACCAGGGGTCGTTGTTTGTTTAGTTTGGGGTTTTGTGGTTTTTTTTGTTGGGACTTTTGTTATGACAGGGTGGGGTTTTGTTTAGTTATTAAGAACAGTTGTTTTTGAGTTTAAGTTGAGTGATTGTGTTTGGTTATTGGGTCTGAGTTAGGGATTTTATCTATTTAAGTTTCGTTTGGACCGACCTATTGGGATTTTTCTCTGTCTACGTTTAGAAACTACAGTATTTGTTTGATCTGGGTTATCCTGCCCTTTTGCTTTCTGAGTTTGAAAGAATAAAGAACATGAACGACAGTCAAGGTGCTTCTTTGCATCGTGCTTCTTTGCACGCCCAGAGGTCACGGAATGGGCGGCCCGACGTGACACCATGTAACAAAAACAAGCCATGTGGCATGTAGTGTCATTACTGTCATTACATCATTGGGAAACTATAGCCATTCATAAAATTATAATTTATTACTACTGTAATTGCTGTGATAGACACAGCCATACAGCCCAAGTAACTCATACTGCATTGATAAAAACCATATGACAATATAATAACAATATAATAAAAAAAACTGTACGCTATGTACAACTATATAATTACATAAATATATATAATCTGATTCATTCGCATGAATTAACATATTAATAAAATATCAAAGATACAAATAACAATGAATCTATGACTAAATAATCATTAGCATCAGCCCATAATTCCAACTGCCACCGTGAGCAGAACACCCCAAAAGTAAAACGAAATTCAGAACACTACATGTATGTTTATCTCAGGCTATTTCACTGGATTTTTACATCTGCATATGTTCAGGATTTGGTATGGTATTATTTGATATAATGCCAGAACCTGTTTAAGAGAAGGATTACAACAGTTAAACAGGCTAGTAAGAAGTAGATGAAAAAGTGCCATGCAATACGACAACACAGGCTTATTCCTGATCAGTCTTCTGACAACAATCATCTGTTCTAGCTTGACTACAAGCTACATAATCACCAGAACTGAGGTTCTAACCTGCAATATTCATGATTCAAGACTCAAGAGAGTTTGTCAGCCTAGCCACATACACAAGTACACAGAGGGTTGAAATAGCATATTTGGAAGCAAATAGTGTAGTGTACATAGACCAGGTAACCAAAAGAAAGACAAAGCTGCTTAGATTCTGCTTAGATTTAAATATGCAGAGGAATGTAGAAAAATGCAAGGCAGAATGTAAGGAAAAAATGTTTTGAGTAATGAATATTTAGAATGACAACTTCGAGAGAGTTGTCCACTATATTAAAACTGCACTGAGAAGATTGCCCACTGCATTGTGGAGAATGCACATTATTGGACTATGGACTACTATGCTAATTAATGCAACTGCATTGTTTAACAACCAAACTATCAACACCAATCAACAACCCACTCCAGTCTTCCAACTCTAGCCTTATTAGTAGCTAAAACAACAACATGGATAGGTAGTTTTCTTCATTCTTAATATTGTGAAAATATAGAATTGTGAATTCTGAATCTAATCAAGTGTACTGTTGCATTCCTACAGCTAAATAACCATCAGTAGCACTCTAAATTAGTCTACCTGGCCATTAAATCACATCTGGTTAATACACTGTCCCTTATCCCATATTCTTCTAAAGAACCATATATTCAGCCTAAGGAGTTCCTTATATCCTATTAGCTGTATCACCTACAGATCTAAACAGGTGTAATGATGAATAATGCTTTTTTAATTCCATCATCTCTTGTGCTGATGCCCCACAGCATAAATCAGTGCCTTTTTTACTGCAGGGTTCAACACTGTCAGTCCTCCTTTCAGCTTCTTGCCTCCCAAGGTTATCAGTTAATATGTTCAATGTAGTTTCAAGATGGACTAGGTGTCTGGTAATTATGTTCAGAAGCAACTCTTTTGCTCTAGTCTGAGGCTGTCTACCCAGATCTTTCCCCAGATCCTAACCCCTATCCTTAAGAGGGAAATCTAAACTGGCCTTGAATTAAGAAGGAAAAGGCCATTCCTGTCATGAGTTTCACCATGCAATCCAGTTTCCATATTGAAGTCCCCCGCTGCTCTTTGCCCACGGCAAGCTTTAAATTCATGCTCTCCCACTCAGCAGGAGAGCTCCCTTTGAAAAGCCTCCTATGTTTGACCTTGTAACATTGAAACGAACGACTCTATCACACTAATGCTCTGGTCAAAAGTCCACCGTCCCCCCACTGAGAGGACGTTGTACTTTGAATGTAAAATTAACTTCACTTGGCTGAAGCAGTGCTGTGACATGCATTCAAACCTGGGACCCAGGAAGGAATTAATATGTATGCACTCCGCTCATGTAGGTTTTGCTCCTCGATATACACTGACTGTGCTCCAAATCAGTGCAAAGATAACCTAAACTTAGCATGAGCCTTGTTTACGATTTGCAGTGACTATCATTCACAGATACCTAGATTGTAAACACAGAGCACACAAGGTCTATTGTCCACAGTCGTGTGCCAATGAAAACACAAAGTACAAGGGCAAGGATGCCACAGCCGGTCTTATTGAACTGACCTAGAGGCAATGTCATTTAAACAGATTCCTTGAAAGCTGCACTTCTCAATTCTCAAAACTTTGAGTTTCACTGCCTTTTTTTGTATTCAAGAACTCTAGTCTGTACCTTTGGCCAATACAGGGTTTGAAACAGTCCACTAAGAGTGCTCTGAAACAGTCTACTATGTTCTGAGGTTGGAAAGATATATCCAAGGGTGTGCCGATCTGATACTTACTATTGGTATTGATTTGATATGGGTCAAAATCGCTAGATCAGATATGGGAAAAAGTAAAAAAAAAAAACGAACAAAATTTTACTTTGAGTTTCATACTATAAAGAGAGACACACAGGCACACAGCAAGGCTGTGCCTCAAATGGCTCCCTTCTTCCTACATACTGCACTATGGAGGGATTGATTTGCAGATCAGGCAATGGTTAGGTTAAGCAAGGTGCATCAAGAAATATGTGTTATTAATAGTTGTTTAGGAGACAGGTCTCAGGCAATATGGAATTGCTATTGATATCAGCAGATACTCCATGTTGCGGTACCTGTATCGAGAATGAAGAGGTTGTATCGAGCCACCCCTATTTCTAAAATGTCATCGGTACATATTTTAAAATTAATGGACCAATAGATATGGTCTATAATTACATGCAATAAAATCTTTATAGTAATTTATCGTCTGCTAATTGTCACTGCAGTAACAGTCTGTAATACTGATATCACAGAGGACTGCAATAACCTCTAACCATTCACATTTAGCTCCAGGTGAGTAACTAGGTGTTCTGATGAACGGAGCCCATCATTCAATCTAACAAAAGTCAAATTATTTTGGTCAAACTATAACCATTAAAAACATTGACTGACAAGGTGTCCCGGATTCTATATCAATCTCATTTTTTCATTTATGTTTGTTTGGGTTTGTATATCACAAATATAATCCATAATTCATAATTCATTGTTATATGACCATTTTCCAACTCCAGTACCTATGTTTTTCCTTAAAATCATTACTGAAACTGATTATATGGGCACTGTGTTTTATTTTAGTCAATCTGGTGTCTGCATGATTGTGGACACAGACATTTTATTGTTACAGATGGCTTTTTCCAGGCACCCTGAAGTGTCTGGCAATAATGCAGATCTATGTCAGGGCTCATACACACTGGACACATGCAATGTTTACTCTCCCAGATTGGTGGAATGGCTGCACTTCAAACCGACTACACTTGGAATGACCCACCACTAAATTAGGCTCCAAAGTAAAATGTTTAGAAAACAGGCTAGAAAATTTTCTTGTTTATCGATTTTTCAAACCACCAAAAAAAGATATCCATTTTTGCTGTTTGTTCTAGCCCAGTGAAAACAAGCTTTCATCTCATGTCATGTTGGGACCCGGCACTGTCCCAGAGGTTAAAATAAGAGGGATGTAGCTGTTTTCACAGGGACATCAGACCTGAAAGGACATCCCCTCATTATCCCTTTCAGAGATGGTTGGACGGTCTCCTCAGAGAGATGCTGGTGGCCATTATCTTTGTCACCTGACACAGATGACACGACCGTGATGGATCCCTAGCTTAATTCTGGTGTCTCTGTGGTAAATGTGAGACCATCCATTTGCTTGCCCTCTAAGAGGAGCTGGCCTTTTCATTTGATACTGCCAGCCAGGGATGCATGGTGTACTTAGTAAGCATGCACACCTCATGAATGATTGAGAAGGTTTTTACCATTTTCTGTTTTGTCATATTTTGAGCCAGAAAGCAGAAAAGTGAGATTCAGTGCTACCTCAAATATTTGATGTAATCCTGATATCACCACACTGTGCTGTGACAAACTGGGCCTGGTATAAATACTGCAAAGGTGTTCTTACTTGAATTTTCCATTATGACACATGACCACATTGCCTACTCATCTCTAATCCAGGAGAGAGCTTGGGGGTGATGTCTGACCATGGGAATATTCATCTTCTGATACTTTCCGGCGATCTTCAGATACCAACTGTCTGAGACAGAGTGACTCAAACTGCTATGGTTCTTACCGGTAACTGTCCTTGCTGAGAGGCTTTGAAAGCCAAATCACATTGAACACATTGTTTAGAATGGCGGTATGCTATGGAGAGCAATGAGAGAAGAAAATTGCCCCTCTCTCACACAACAAGAGCAAACGAGGCGGTGGAAACAAACTTGGCATGCTGTCTGATACTGTGATCGATGCTGAGAGGTGCCCGGGCTCTCCAGGAGTTCTCCATCCTGTGAACATCATGCAACCTCTTTGACTTATTTTTCTTCCTCTGCCTACATCAACTTTGTCATTCCTTTCAAGCGGGGAAGCAGAAGAGGAGAAAACAGGTTTTTTTTTGCTCTCTCTGTATCCCCAGCTTTGGATTGAACATGTGAACTCAGTGTCACCATATTAATACACATTCAAAACACACACTTAAATTCACATAGACCAGAGAGTCTCCAGCTCCTTAATTTTAAAGTTAATTTGCAGCCTTTCATTTGTGAAGGTGCTGCAGAGAAGTGGGACACTTTTTTAAACATTCTGACCAGTACACAAAGGTTATAACATATAGTAAAAAACTAAAAAAATAAAATGAATTTAAGAAACACTCAATATGAGGGGCAGCTTAGCATCCAAATGGCATAATGTGAAGTTCCTTCATCATAAGGCAGAAAGTAATGTGAGCCCACCCATGGTACTTACAGTGAGCCACTGCAGTGGCGGAGCCGAGCACAGCGAGCAGGGTCAGACTGACAGCGTAGGACTTTAGCAACTCCATGATCTATAGGTAAGGCTTCGGAGATTATATCCTGTTTTTTCCTGTAGCAGATGAACAAAAAATGATATTTCCACGGCAGGCTCAAGCTCAAGCGCGCTCAGCTCCCGACTGCTGCTCTTGTTCTGCTGGCGAGGCACCAAGGGGGCGGAATGCTCACTGAGCGGGAAAAAGAGGCTCTTAAAGACGCCCACTGCTCCCACAGCGGCGTCATCGGCATCCCTTTCTCTCTCTCTCTCTCTCTCTCTCACTCTCTCTTTCTCGCTGTCTCCCATTCACTCTCTCTCACTCTTTCGTGTGCTTGCCTGCTCTCACTCACTCACTCATCTGCTTTTTCTCTCTCTCACACTCTCTCGTGTGCTCTCTCTCTCTCTCAGTCTCAGCTATCTCTCTAGTGCTCGCTCTCTCTCTTTCTCTCTCCCTTGCTCACTGGGTCACAATCGAGCCCATGATGTTGCCTCTTGCTCCAGCACAAATGCATGGATCAACTGTTTGTTTTTATTTGAATTTTGAATGTATTTTTTATTGAAACAAGCATCACAGTGACAGTTGTCAGTGGCAACGAAGACTGCCGTGGAGACTCAGGTTCCAGTGGACCTAAGAAGTGTTTGAGCATCTGCACAGTGAAAATGTTAATTGTGTCCAAAAACAAAATGCCCAAACTGGCCAGTCTGTCTGAGATTTTTATATCATTTGATTTGTCTTTTTGTGCACTTTCAACTCTTAGTTTGAAGTTGTGTTAAAACCTTGGGTTTGGGGTTGTGTTAAACCCCCAGCTTGAGGTTTTGTTAAAATCCCAGTTTGAGGTTATGTTAAAACCTGCAATTTGAGATTGTGTTAAAACCATTAGTTTGAGGTTCTGTCTTAATCTCCAGTTTGAGGTTGTGTTTAAATCCTCAATTTGAGATTGTGTTAAAACCCTAGGTTTGAGGCCAAAATCCCCAGTTTTATGGTTGGGTTGTGGGGAAAGTAGGGGAGAGCAGGGTAAGTTGTCACACGGGTAAGTTGTCACACTGTTCATAACTCCAACACTAGAGGCTCTCTCTCAAAAATGAAATAGCCACTTCGTGTGACTACTTCTATAGTCAACCTCCTGTTCACATGTGGTCAAGACTGCTCTAATCTGAGGGGAGCACATTTTTTTTATTTTTTTGACCTAAAAGGAAAAATAAATCACTTTAAATTTTCTTCAGTACAACTTTGTTAGGTATAGATGTTACAAATTATTATTTTGCACAAAATAGAGGAGACATTAACGTGTCTTTTGATACTTCAGCTGACGTGCTATGTTGAGCTAACCCTGACATTTAGCCAAAATTAGCATAAATGTCAGTTTGGGGCAAGTTGTCTCATTAACTTTGGGGCAAGTCGTCACATGTTACAACTTGCCCCAGTACAAATAAATGCTCAAAAAAATTGTGATATTGTAATTCATTTGTATTTGTAATAAGGTTTTTGATGAAAGGAAGAAAGGAAGGAGAGGCAGGAATTAAGGAAGGAAGGAAGAAAGTAAGATGGTTCGAAATTATCAACGAAAGACAGAGCGTGGCAGTACACCACCTGACATTATGTTAAAGGCAGTCAGGCAAGTAAAGATGCAGAACAAATCAATCAGAAGTACAGCAAAGGATTTTGACATAAATTACCGTACTCTAACTCGGTATTGTCAAAAGATTACCAGAGAAGAAATTGAAAGTCAGACAGCCATGCCAACAACAATGGTTGGTTATACAACACCAAGGAAGATTTTTTCCCCTGATTTGGAAAAGCAGCTTGTTGAGTATATTACTAGGTCAGCTGACATTTATTTTGGTCTGTCACCAAGTGAGGTCAGAAAGCTTGCCTACCAGTTTGCTGTGGCACACAAACTGAAGTTTGTGCCTTTGTGGGCAGAAAAAGAAAAGGCCAGCAAAGAGTGGTTTACAGGCTTTTTAAAGCGGCATACAACATGGTCACTGAGAAAGCCAGAAGCAACTAGCCTTGCCAGGGCAAGTAGCTTCAACAGAGAGAATGTCAATGCTTTCTTTGACAACTTAGAGAAAGTGTTATGCAAATATGAGTTTGGACCAGGAGACATTTGGAATGTTGATGAAACTGGGGTCACCACTGTACATAAACCAGACAAAGTGTTGGCCAGACGTGAATTCAAACAAGTAGGGTCACTGACCTCTGCTGAAAGGGGAACCCTTGTCACACTGGCCTGTGCTGTCTCAGCCATAGGGAATAGTTTACCTCCATACTTTATTTTCCCGCGTGTCCACTTCCGTGACCATTTCCTGATCAACGGGCCACCCGGCAGCAAAGGAGGGGCAAATTCCTCTGGATGGATGAAAGACACACACTTTGTTGACTTCCTGCAACATTTCAATGAACATACAAAGTGTTCAAAGGAGAAGCCCTGTTTACTCCTTTTGGACAACCACGAGTCTCATCGGTCCATTGATGGACTCAATTATGCCAAAGAAAATGGCATAATCATGCTGTCATTCCCACCCCACTGCTCACATCGGCTCCAACCATTAGACAGGTCTGTCTACGGGCCACTAAAGAGGCACATCAACAGCACATGTGATGCCTGGATGAGGAACAACCCTGGGAAGACAATGTCTATTTATGACATTCCTGGGATTGTGGCTGCAACCCCATTGAACAGTCAGGCTGGCTTTAGGGTGGCTGGGATTCAACCTTACAACAGTAATGTATTTCTGGAAACTTAGTTTGCACCATCCTACGTCACAGATCGCCCTATTCCGGACCCTGCCCTGCCAGGCCCCAGCACCAACTCTGCACTGCCAGGCCCCAGCACTACCTCTGCACTGCCAGGCCCCAGCACCAACTCTGCACTGCCAGGCCCCAGCATTACCTCTGCACTGCCAGGCCCCAGCACTACCTCTGCACTGCCAGGCCCCGGCACTACCTCTGCACTGCCAGGTCCCAGCACTACCTCTGCACTGCCAGGTCCCAGCACTACCTCTGCACTGCCAGGTCCCAGCACCAACTCTGCACTGATAGGCCCCAGCACCAACTCTGAACTGCCAAGCTCCAGCACCATCTCTATCACCAGCTCTCCCTTACCCAGCACTGCAATTACTGACAGCGGACTACCAACTCCAGAGGACATCTGGCCATATCCAAAAGCTGGCCACCAAAAACCATCCAGCAAAGGAAGAAAACGACGCAAATCAGCAATTCTAACCAACACGCCAGTGAAGCAGCAACTAGAAAAAGAAAAGAATATGGCTGAATCTAGCAAAAAGCTGTTTCAATAGAGAGGGACGCGAGGGGGGAAAACATCTGGACCTACGAAGAACAAGGCAGCTAAAAGAAGAAAAATCATTCAAGAGTCATCATCAGATGATGAAGAGTGCTTCTGCCTTGTCTGTGTGGAGCCATTTTCAAACAGTCGTCCAAAAGAGACCTGGGTAAAATGCGTAAAATGCAACAAATGGGCCCATGATGCTTGCACCTCAGGCCAGGCAATTTATGTGTGCCAGAATTGTGACTCTGAAGTTGAGTCTGATTAATCAGAAATAGGGCATCTGTTTTGTTCAGAGGATAAACATGTTAAGTAAAGCAAGTTATTTGCAGCATTCCATTCAGTTATGATGGATTTATGTGCAAGCCAGAGAACATTTGAGTTTAA
>JBBPCY010000002.1:4789931-4806649 GCA_037974405.1 Brachyalestes nurse | reverse complement strand
ATTTTGGTTAAAAGTCAGTTTGCACGTTCAGCACCATTTGGCAGTGTTCAAAAGTAGTTAAAAGAAAATATATCTATCTATGCGCATGCGTGACCGGGGGTGGGGGCGCTTTCTGCGATAAGCACCAAGAAACAGAGGACACCAAACACTAGGCTGACGGTGGTCCAACAACTCAGGTCGGTCCACAATGAACTTAAATACAAAATCACCAAACTCAACCCTCCACAATAGGCCCCTCGCTCGCCTCAATAGGCCCCTCGCTCACCTCAGTAGGCCCCTCTGCAACTCCTGTGGGTCTCATGGTTACAGCTACAGCTATAGGTCCCTTACATAACCCCTCTGCGGCTATCGACCCTTTAGCTGCTGCCCCCAGCCCCTCAAAAGACCCCTCTGCGACTACAACCCCTTTTAGAGATCCCTCTGCGGCTACAAACCCCCTAAAACACCACTCTGCGACTACCTGCCTCTCTATTAGGCTTAGGGGCTGGGCTAATGGGTTTAGCAGCTGAGCTAACGGGCTAAGCTGCTGGGCTACTGTGGGCTGTAAAGGTTTTATTAAAGAGCCTAGCAGCTCCTCTAATGGGCCTAACAAATCTACAACCCCCTTTTTGGACCCCTCTGTTCACCCAATAGGGGCTAACAGCTCCTTTGGAAGCCCTTTTGCGGCTAACAACCCCTCTGCGGCTAACAGCCCTCTTCTGGGCCAAGCTGCTGGGCTAACACAGGCTTTATTGGCTGGGCTAACACTGGCTTTAGCGGCTGGGCTAATGCTGGCTTTAGCGGCTGGGCTAATGCTGGCTTTAGCGGTTAGGCTAATGAGCCTAGTGGCTCCTCTATAGGGCCTAGATAGTCTAAAGGCTCCGGGCTACTTGCTATTGACCCTACACTAGCCACAGCTACGCTACCTGGCGCTGGGACATGACGTCGAGGGGCAGGCGTGGGAGGCTGCAGCCTTCTCCGTTGTGCAGGCAGGGGCTGTTGTAGCCTGGTCTTGGCGCTGGGGAGCGTGGACTCAGTGGTGCTGAGGAATGTGGACTCAGCGGGGCTGGCGAGCGTGCTCTCAGCAGCGCTGGCGAGCGTGGTCTCAGTGGTGCTGGCAAGCTTCCTCATACTTGGCCACGATGGAGGAAGCTGGTGCGGCGAGGGAAGGTGGAAACGTTCTCGCAGCCAGGAGGGGATGCATGAGGATGGCTTTAGCAACCTCTCGCGCTGTGGTGGGTGTGGCAACCTCTAGCTCCAGGTTCCTCTGAGCCTGCAGGAGGACCAAAAGAGCACTCCCCACTGGCGCCTTCGCCGGAGTGCTCAATTCAGGCTTCCATGCCCGCTTCCACCCTACAGGTCGAGGAGTGAAAGAGCACCTGCGTCCGCGAAAGAGTGAAAGAGCATCCACGCCCGCATCCTCCTCACTGGCAGAGGTGCCTGCCACCCATAGCCTTTGTGTCTCACCCAGTCTCGAGCAATCCGCTCAGTGAACTCCCCCATGAGCTGGTCTTGTTGCTTGGGGGTGAGATCCCTGTTCCGCTACGTTGTGAAAGCGGCGCCTGCCTGTGGTTGTGGGTCGGTCCACCTGTCACGTTTTCCCCCTTTCCCCGAATAAGGGCAGGGGCAGAGGCAGTCGTCCATGATTCAGTTTCCTTTTATTAAATGATAAACAAAATCAAATCCAGATTTGAGGACCTGAAACAAGATATATGCTTTCAAGACTGTAGAACTACACATGCACAGAAGGGCACGGTAGCACATCTCAATGGGTAGTATGTTTCAGCAGAACATCGGACCGGGTTAAAGTCAAAGTGGTGCAGTTACCGTAATCAGTGTTAATTTTTTTAACACATTATTTTTTCTGTGGTTAATTGATCGAAATAAACACATTAATTCAACACAGCTAAAAAAAAAGAGACCACTGCAAAAATGTTCAGTTTCTTAAGTTTTATATTATTCTTTAAAGCATAATTTTAAAGGAAATGACAATACAAGATAATAAGTAAAATAATGCAGTGTTTACAGAAGTTGAATAATTAAAAGAAAATAAATCTTGTGTTCACTCAAACAAAATGGCAACAATCACCTTTGACGTACTTCTTGTAGTCTTTTGCCATCCAACTGTTCACATTGCGATCACATTGTGATTACAGCAGTGTTTTTTTATTTATACTTTATATTTGATTCAGGTGACCAGCTAATCAGTATGTCATATAGCAGAATAAGTTGTGTTTGTGTAGGAATTTAACAGACACTGGCATGGAATGGTTGTCATACTCATAGAGATGCTGAAATAAAAAATGAATTACAGTGGTCTGTTTTTTTAATATAAAAAAACTGAAAAAAGTCAATGCACATTCCCATGTGGTGGAAGAAAGCGGGTGTTGATTCTGCTGCCTGCTGCTCCGTACCTCTATAGCCCCAGTGCTATAGCCCTCTAGAGGAAATTCCTGCAGCCACTCTCACAGTTGCTGTAATTGCTTGCCACAGGCACAGTTTAACACAGCTATCTGCCAGTGAACAAATGGGTGGGTGGTATTTGTGTGTGTGTGTGTGTGAGTGTGTGTGTGAGTGAAGCATCAAAGCTTCAGTGTTCACATTAGACCCTGAAGTGTGGCCATTTAGCCTCTCAGAGAGTAACTGATATGGCCTGACAAATGCTCACCAGGGACCCAGCTGGATGAGGGCACTGTTATGTGAACTGGGTGTGGAAGGTGTATGGTGTGTCTGACTGGGGTTGGGGGGGGATGGCTGTGGGCTGTTGCTGAGAAGAAGCGTGGTGGTGTTGGGGGAACGTTTTCTGCAAGAAAAGCCTAAAACATGATGACATAATGAAGAATTATGAAATGAGCAAAGAAAGACCCTGCTACTCACTGATATTGCCATAAAGATGTCATAGCAGATTCTTTCATTAAAGATTTTATATAGTAATGTAACAGCGTCAGGTTAGTATAAAAGGTGTTGTATTTCAAATAAAGTTTGAATCTGAACCTGTGCAGTTTGAATGGGGGGGGGGGCTCATTAATGTTTTTATCTAGAAAAGGGGGGCCTGCAGAGAAAGTTTGGGAACCACTGGCTTAACGTATTCCTCCATGTTGCCTCTTGTGTGTCCCGTGATCCATGTGCGGGACATATTACATATCTGCCAATGGCAAAAGTATGTGAACCTTACTTTTCAGTACCTTTTCAGAACCTTACCAATTCAGTATCTGCTGTGACCCCCTTTTGCAGCAATAACTGCAACTAAACGTTACCAGCAGAGATCTTGAGATTCAGTTCATGGGCAGATGTCCTGACATTTTCCTTTAGTATTTGCTGGTATAATTCAGAATTCATTGTTTCATCAATTATGGCAATGATGGCCCCCAAACAATGATCCTACCACCAGCGTGTCTCACAGATGGGATAGGGTTCTTATGCTGGAATTCAGTGTTTTCAGTTCTATTTTGGTCTCATCCATCCACAATACATTCTTCCAAAGTCCACAAGACTTCTTCTGGCCTGTCCACATTACACATTATACATTTAACAAACCCTGCCATGAACACCATTGTTGATCAGTGTTTTCCTGATGGTTAAGCAGTTACTGCTTAGCAGTTACCTTGGGGTCCTTTGTGACCTAGCCGACTAAGTATTACACACATAGTTGACCACTCCTGGGGAGGGTAACAATGGTCTCAAATTTCCTCCATTTGTACACAATCTGTCATACTGTGGATTGGTGGAGTCCGAACTCTTTAGAGATGGTTTTGTAACCTTTTCCAGCCATTGATTGAAAACACCTAACTCTTAATTTCACCTTCAAATTACTTGCTAATCCTAGATGTTCACAAACATTTTGCCACTGACGGATGTAATATAGGATAATTTTCCTCAATAAATAAATGACCAAGTGAAATATTTTTGTCTCATTTTTTATAACTGGGTTTTCTTTATCTACTTTGAGGACTGAAAATTTGATGATGTTTCAGGTCATATTTATACAGAAATGTAGCCAAAATGTTCCAAAATGTTCACAAACTTTCAAGTACCACAGTAAGAAATGTTTTAATTTACATTTTGAGATTTTACATTTTCATTAAAAATAGCCTAGGAAATAGTAGGGCTGCATGAAATATCTGCTAATCATTATCAATTTCTGTCTCTGCTATACTGATATGACAGAAGGCTGAAATATCTGATGAATCAAGGTCTTTATATAATCCAACAAAAACATCTTTTTTCATCTTTAAAAGGTGTTGTGCTGGTTTTGTGACATCACAAAATCTGTGATTTGAAAACAGGCTATTTTTGTAGATTATATTTCCAAATATGAACTGGGTGGATGGATGGGGTGATGGGTAAATGTACAATTTGAAAACATTTTTACAGACTTTAAGCCTTTCAGAAAAGTGGCTGGAGCCACTTGAGAGCTGCTGGCTGGAGCCACTTGCTGCCTTGGAGCTGGTACAGGCGACTGGAGCTGTCGCGGGGCTGGCATGGGAGGCTGTAGCCATCTGCTTAGCCTCCTCAGGCTGCTGGCTGGATAGCTTAGCCTCTTGTAGCTCAAGGCTAAGCTCGGTAGCCTTGTGTAGCCCCAGGCTCTCGACCGTGACTGCTGCTTCATCGCTCAGTGTTACGTGCTGGGGCACGTTGTGTTTTTTTCTGTGTATTTTTACTCTGCCGTTGCACTATCCTACTCGCTATAGGTCTCCCAGATGACGTGTACCATATGGAAGACTTGTGATTGGCTGATCGCCGAGGAATTTCCCTATTGGAGGATCGCTCCCTGATGTCCCGCCTCCAGCCTTGAAGAGGACTTCATCATTAGAGGAAGTTGTTGGAGTGGAAGTTGGAGTGTGAGTGTGGTGTGTTTGTGAGACGTGAGTTGACTGTGCTGAGAGAGAGAATTTGGAGTGGTGTGTTGTGAGAGAGAGTTTGGAGATTGTGGGAGAGTGTGGAGTGTATGGTAGCCTGTGCTTGTGCAAACCTGAAGAACAGAGTTGTTCTTTTGTTTGGTTTGGGAGTTGGGTCAGGTTAGCTCTTTAGTTCTTGCACATTTTTGTCCTCACACTTTAGTACTCTTTGTTAGCTCACCAGGTAAGCGGCGGACACCACTCTCTGTATGTTTTTGTTTATTTTGTTTAAGAATAGCGTAGGTTAGTTAGGGATGGTTATGCGTCTAGAATAGGTTAGATTAGTTCACAATTTAGAGTAGGGACGTTTTTGGTTTGTTCTGTTCTTTCCTTTGGTGTCGTCACTGGACCCAACCCGTTTGTTATCTGTACACTTTTATTGTCTGTACACTTTTTATTTTTATTGCTTCGTTCACTATCTGTAAATATTTGTTTAATACACAAAATTTTGAACTTAACTCGTTTGTCTTGTACTCCTTTGTTTCTGTGTACGTTCAAGTGGCCATCCTACCTCCTGATCATTATCCCTAGCCGTAACAGATTAGGGGCTCGTCCGGGAGTTTTATTGATCAGATATTAATTATAATAATTGGTGAGTGAAGGGATTTTGAAGCCCGTGGAAATACCCGACTCAACGGCGTCTCTGATAGGGGAGTCCTCAGACGCGGAGGTGTGTCCGGAGGCTGCTAATGTTTCAGTGGAGAGGCAGGGAGAAGCTTCAAGGGCAGAGACGGAAGTCCCGGCCGTTGCAGCTGGTCTTTCCCCGTTTCGCCCATGGTCACCCCAAAGCGGGGGCACCTCGGCATCGGAGTCTGCCCGATTGAGAGTCCGTCTGGCTCGAGTACAGGCGGAATCTCGGGAACGAGAGCAGCAGAGGGAACATGAGTTCCGCTTAACTGTGAAAAAGCTGGAAATCGAAGCGGACAAAGAGGTCCGACTTCGGAGTTTGGAGTTGGACTGCCGCGTAAGGAGACTAGCCAGTCTGAGATTTCAGAGTACGGTAAGACTTCTGTTTCTTCTTCCTCACCTAGGTCTACTTTAGATATTACCAAGATTATTCCGATTTTACCTCAATTTCGCGAATCCGAAGTTGATGCTTACTTTTCTGCTTTTGAAAGGATCGTAACGTCATTGAGTTGGCCAAAAGAGATGTGGGCACTGATGTTACAATGCAAACTATCAGGAAAAGTTCAGGAAGTTTGTGCAGCACTCTCAGTAGAGGACGGGCTCAATTATGATACCGTGAAAGCAGCGATTTTAAGTGCATATGAGTTAGTACCAGAAGCGTACAGACAGCGATTCAGGGAGTATAAGAAAGGCACATCCCAGTCTTTTGTTGAGTTTGCCCGTGAGAAGACGGTGCTTTTTGATATGTGGACGGCTGCTTGTAAAGTCACTGACTTCAGTTCTCTCAAAGAGTTAATTTTGTTGTAAGAGTTTAAGAGGTGTTTTCCGGAGAGAATCGTGACTTACTTAAATGAGCAAAAGGTTGCGTCCATAGCTGCGGCTGCTGTATTGGCGGAGGAGTTTATGTTAACTCATAAGTCTACTTTTACTTCGTCAGTTCAATCATGGCATTCTAGTCCTCGTAATCAGGCCATGACTTTTTCAGTCTCCACTACTGTTGGCCGATCGCAGAAATCGCCACCCAAAGACAACAGGTAATGTTTTTATTGTCACAAGACCAGACATGTGATTGCTAATTGCTTAGTTTTGAAAGCAAAACAAGATCACCCTGTGAAACCAAATACCACAAGTATTAATGTAATTAACACTAGAACGGAAAATTCTTCTGATCATAGTAAATCAGCTTTTCAGCCTTTTATATTTTCTGGTGTGGTGTCAATTCCTGGAACAGATCCCATAAATATTAAAATTTTGCGGGATACTGGAGCAGCACAGTCGTTGTTGCTGGCTGATGTTTTGCCTCTCTCAGATATGACCTTTTGTAATTCTCATGTTTTAGCACAAGGTATAGAAATGGGAATTGTGAAAATACCACTACACAACATACACTTAAAGTCTGGTCACTGGTACAGTCCGCATGGGTATTTGTGAACGTTTACCTGTCGCGGGTCTCTCTATGATATTAGAGAATTAACCTAACCCTAACCCTAACTTGGCTGGAGGGAAAGTAATGCCTCTCCTTGAGGTGTGTCAAACTCCGAGGGTTGAAAGTGAAAGCATTGATTGTGGGCCTCACCAAGAATTTCCAATATGTGCTGTGACGAGATCACAGACACTGAAATTTCAGGATGTGGTGGGCTTAGCTGATACTTTTTTCGTAGTAGACGATGATCAAGTGCCAGATTCTGGGAAAACAAGATCTGAACTGAAATTTGGTGTTTCCGAGTTAACCACTCCCAATGGTCCCCTCACTCAGACACAGTTAGTGTGTGCTCAAAAGGCTGATGCTTCACTAAGAAAATGTTTTGATGCTTTACGGAATCCAGTAGACTCCAAGTCGAGCCAGTATTTGCTGATGAATGGAGTTTTAGTAAGAAAATGGTACCCACAAATCGAAGGGCCAAGTGAATGGAATACGGTTTACCAAATTGTGATTCCGAAAGACTACCGTTCCCAAGTGCTGAGTTTGGCTCATGATAACTTGGTTGCAGCTCATCTTGGTGTGACAAAAACATATAATCGTATTCTGAGGCATTTTTTCTGGCCAGGGTTAAAAACAGATGTAATAGCGTATTGTCAGTCATGTCCGACATGTCAGAGGACCCAATCAGGGCATTCCTCCTGCTCCTCTACATCCAGTACCTGTTATGGGAGAACCATTTTAATATATATTTATAGATTGTGTTGGTCCATTACCCAGAACAAAACTAGGACATCAGTTTTTACTTACAATAATGTGCGCTGCTACGAGGTACCCTGAGGCAATTCCTCTTAGAAGGATTACCGCTGCTGCTGTTACGAAAGCACTCTTGAAATTCTTTTCTATGTTTGGGTTACCAAAGTACATCCAGTTGGACCAAGGGTCTAATTTCACCTCCTCCTTGTTTAAGCAGGTGTTATGTCACCTAGCCGTGAAGCATGTGACCTCAAGCCCGTATCACCCAGAATCTCAAGGTGCACTCGAAAGGTTTCACCAAACCCTGAAATCCATGTTGCGAGCATATTGCACGGATACAAATCGAGAATGGGATGAGGGAATACCTTTGGTTTTATTTGCAGTAAGAGGGGTGGTAAAGGAGTCACTTGGATTCAGTCCGGCTGAACTGGTTTTCGGTCACACCGTAAGGGGTCCTTTAAAAGTGTTAAAGGATACTTTATTGGAGGGAGATGACTCCCCACCTACGCCGAAAAGAAGTGTCATGAGGTACGTAAGTGAATTTAAGGCACGTCTGAAGCAAGCTTGTGAATTTGCGAAAAGAAGGTTGAGCTCTTCTCAGACGAAAATGAAAATAAGACATGATAGGAAAGCTGTTATTCGGGAATTTCAAGTAGGAGATAAAGTCATGGTTTTATTACCTATTGTTGGTTCGTCTCTATCTGCCCGTTTTGCAGGTCCATACACAGTTGAGGAACGTGTTAGTGATACGAACTATATTATCAGTACTCCAGACAGGAAAAGAAGGAAACGCATTTGTCACGTGAACATGTTAAAACTATATCGGGAACGTGCTACGGTGAGTGACCACTCATCTATACTAGGGCCCAGTGTGGATTAAATAAACCCTGTCGCTACCGTCATCTTTGTTCCTGCTCCGTGTCAGGAAGATGAATTCTTTATTGACCCATCATAACAGACAGCACATTTACAGAACTCTGAAATGCTGAAACAACTGCCTTCTTTATTTACTCACTTGTCCGAAGTACAACAGGCTGAGCTGTGTAATTTAGTTCAAGCGTATCCACAGCTATTTCATGATGTACCCAGTCAAACTACGTTATTACGTCATGATATTGATATAGCTGATTCTAAACCTATTAAGCAGCATGCATACCGAGTGAACCCCGCCAAACGTAAGCTTATGCTCAATGAAGTGTCTTGTCTTTTAGAACATAACCTTGCTAAACCCAGTTGTAGCCCGTGGAGTTCCCCTTGCATTTTGGTTCCGAAACCTGATGGAACTTTTCGTTTCTGCACAGATTATCGCAAAGTGAACGCAGTCACAGTACCTGATGCATACCCCATGCCCAGAATGGATGATTGCGTCGATCATGTAGGATCTGCTACTTTTGTAAGTAAGTTAGATCTACTAAAAGGTTATTGGCAAATCCCTTTGACACCCCGTGCTGCTGATACTTCTGCTTTTGTGACGCCCGATACGTTTGCACAATACACGGTTATGGCCTTTGGTATGCAAAACGCCCCTGCCACTTTCCAAAGACTAATTAATATAGTCTTGTCTGGTGTAGCTAACTGTGAGGCTTATTTGGATGACCTAGTGATTTATACAGACACTTGGAAGGATCATTTAACGGTCCTTGAAACTGTGTTTAGCTCAGGCTAATTTGACCATTAATCTCGCTAAATGCGAGTTTGGGAAGGCTACAGTGACCTATTTAGGCAAGCAGGTTGGTCAGGGTCACGTACGTATTGTGCAGGCCAAAGTGCAGGCCATTATGGATTACCCAGTTCCTACCACTAGGCGGGAACTTCAAAGGTTTTTAGGAATGGCTGGCTATTACTGGAGTTTCTGTCCAAACTTTTCAACTGTTGTTGCCCCACTGACCACGCTTTTGAGTCCTTCTAATGCTTTCTGTTGGACTGAAATCTGTCAGTGTGCTTTTGACAGTATCAAGATTCTGTTATCGGAATCTCCTGATTTGAAAGCCCCTGATTTCTTAAGACCTTTTAAAATAGATGTAGATGCAAGCGCGCTTGCATGATGCTGCAGGTATAGAACATCCCGTGTGTTATTTTTCAAGGAAATTCAATCAACAAATGAAATATTCCACTATGTTGCTGGCCTTGCAACATTTCGAAGATTATGTAGGATCCAGTTCGGAACCTGTAGTCGTCTTTACACACCACAATCCTTTGATTTTTCTGGCTTGTATGTACAACCAAAATCAGCGTTTGATGCGATGTGCATTAATTGTCCAAGCCTATAATCTTCTCATTAAGCATAAGAAGGGAATTGACAATGTGATTGCAGATGCACTGTCTCGTTCTGTTTGAACTTCTGTATTTGTTTTGTTTTTTCTAGGGTTATTGTATTATGCCTTAGAGGGTGTAATTTAAGGGGGGCGGAGTGTTACACCACTCTCTGTATGTTTTTGTTTATTTTGTTTAAGAAAAGTTAGTTAGGGATGGTTATGGGTCTAGAATAGGTTAGATTAGTTCACAATTTAGAGTAGGGATGTTTTTGGTTTGTTCTGTTCTTTCTGTACACTTTTATTGTTGTATATTTGTAAATAGTATTCAGATCGGCATTTTTGCTTCACTGTACATATTTGCACCATTGCTTCGTTCACTATCTGTAAATATTTGTTTAATACACAAAATTTTGAACTTAACTCGTTTGTCTTGTTCTCCTTTGTTTCTGTGTACGTTCAAGTGTCCATCCTACCACCTGATCCTGATCCTTATCCCTAGATGTAACACTCAGGAGAACGACTGCGGCTTCGTCACTTGGGTACACGACTGTGGCTTCATAGCTCAGGAGCATGGCTTCTTAGCTTTGAGGGGCGTCTGCAACTGCTTGGTTCTGGGCTGCGACTGCAGCTTCGTTGCTTGAGGGCGGGGCTTCTTGGCTTTGGAGCATGACTGAGTGGCTCTGCGCTGCGGCTTTTGTGGACTGCTGGCTGAGGGCACCGACCAGGTCCGCGACTAGCTGCGTGAGTTTCTGTCTGGCCTTGTTGTTCCCCAATGTGCTCCTGGAACGTACTCGGTGCCAGTGAGAGGTCCGGAAGAGCACCAGGGACTCCATCCCTCGTAGCCAGCACCCTAGCTGGTGTGGTGAAGGTGGGCTTTCTTGCCCGCTTCCTCCTCGCTGGCTGAGGGGCTCGCCTATTTGCTGGGGTCAAGTCACCACTCCATCTCGGGCTCGCAAGAGCCTCTTGCTCTGTCTGTTGCGCCTTGATTGGTCTGTTCAACTGTCGCAATCGGACTATTCCCGTTCAGGAAAGGGGCGCACATGCAGACTTCCACACTTCTTTTTGTTTTATTTGAAATATCATTGCTTGATCCCTGGACAGTTGAGAACCCTTTTTCTAATTGCCGACCAGGGACAAGATCAAACTCAAATTCATAATACAAGTCCCCCTATAATCAATCCAACTGGGGACAGACAGACAGACAGACAGACAGACAGAGGAGTTAACACATTCCCTCATAAGACACTATGCAAACAAAGCCAGTGAGAGTATGACAAAAAAGCACCAAGGAGATGCAGGTCTACTAACACTACTGAATAAATCTATAGAATAGAAAATTACCATATACAGCAAACAGATGTTTTGCCATTATAAATGAACAGACCCGTACCCGAGCCAAACCCGAGCTGCTCAATGGCAGGACCGAAAGCGGGCTGCAGCCGAGCTGACAGCATCACTGCATTCTGATTGGTCAAAATGTTGTCATGACAACATGGAAAAAATGCTGCTCTACTTTGAAGCTGTGCTCCTGGCTCCTGGTGCCAAACTAGGTTTAGTTGGGCCTAGTATCAAAATGACCAGCTTAGCTTGTAGGATGAAAGAACTACAGTAATCCTTCACTTTTCGCGGGGGTTACGTTCAAAGAGCACCCACTTTAAGTGGAAAAACCACGTTGTTGTGTTTTGGTTTAAAAAAATGCCTAAAGATGCCTATTTTTATAGTGTAAACCCTAAAAATGCCCTTAAATATGCTCCCAGAACATTTTAAACTCAGTTTAATGCATTACCCTTAAAGAAAATGTCAAATTAAACCCATATTCGCCTCTTTTAATTTAATTTACAGTAATAAAATTGCAGGGCTTTAAACGAGAAACACTGAGACAATGCACAGGGGAGATTCTAGTCTGGAGCACCACAGACGCTTCAAACGGCAGCAGCAAGGAGAAATAAATGATCAGAATCAGAAAACTTTAATTATCCCAGGGGGAAATGCTTAAAAAATGTTAGCATTAGCAGTTAGCATTAGCACACACGCACACTGGCTCTAAAACACGAGCAGTCGCACGCTCGCTCTCTCAGAACACTTTAATTTCATTGAAAACTCGTCTAATACATTACCCTTAAAGAAAATGTAAAGGTAAGTTCGCATTCGCCTCTTTTCAAGGTAAACCCGTCTATTAATTTAAATTCCGCACCGAGATATGCAGCTCGGAAGGTTGCGTTGCAAAAGTATTGGGACACCTGGTATTCGGAGAATAAAATCTGATCTACTCGGGCAAAAAATACAAACGAGGGCTCGTTGGAACGGTCTCCTGGAGATCTACTGAACTATTAAGTTTGACGTGTCTGAGTGCTTTCCCCGCCGAGATATGCAACTCGGAAGGTCCCCTTGTGCAAAAACATTCAGATATATTTATTGCCACAAATAAGCAAAAAGGTTCTCAAAAAAAATCCGCGTAAAACTGGTGGATTACTGTATTATAAAATCCTCAAACATAATGGGATTGGTGTATGGCTGAACTGATACACTAATAATAAAACAATTGCACTGACTACATGTGCATACTAATCAGAAGCTCCATACATAATAATCCAATCTGTCATGCAGCCATGTGCTTTTTGCAACAATACTCAATGCAGTTTAATGCAGGACAATCCTGTCAAATGCATCTGCATGCTGTGCACACACAAGCACCCTCCCAAAAGCCAGGTGAGTTGGATGAGAGTTCAACGGAGCCAGTCGCCTGAATTTTAGGTGGCACGCAACCCTTATGAGTGATGTTGTGTGTGAGAATGGTGGTTGGAGGCCTGAGCAACACAAGTGTTTAAGATGAGCAGCAGTTAGCTCATCAGCCTGGTTGCCTAGGCAACCAATCATGGTTCCACTTGTCCTTAGCTAAGTAATTAAGGTCTGTGTTCGTGTCATGTGATTGGCTGGCTGTGTATGTATGTGTGTATAATCCCGGCTGATCCTGTCATTCAGTACTGGGTCACCCCCGTGGTTTGGGGTTTTTGTGTACTGAAAAAAAAACACATTGTAAAAGGAAAAGAAAAAGAGAAAATGAGAAAAAGAGAAAATCGCTCCTTGGAACTCGGGACACTGATCTGAGAGCTGTCTGTCCTCCACTGTCCAAACTGCAGGGTAGTTCGTAATTTGGTGTATGGACTAAAAGACAAGGGCTTGTTCCAAGAGAGGCTGAGTGACTGTTGTTTCCCACTTTCTGTGTTAACAGGAGTGAGAGAGAGAAGCTACGAAAGCTCAGTGAGGAGAGCAGCGGGCGAAAGAATCTCGTGCTTCAGTTTGAATCCGATTCTCCGGGAGTAGGAGAAGGACTTTAGTTTAATACATGGGTGTGAACACCAGTCCGGCATTTGGAAAAGCCTTGTTAAAATAAAAGGAACTATATCTATTATCTGGCGCTTGTTGTCATATCCTTTCCCTACAGCACAATCATGACAGATGACCCAGCCATGCAAATGGAGGCGTCCACGGTTCCCCTACCCGGGGTCATGGATCCCATACGACAACAAGTCGCCAGTCACCAGAATCTGCTGACACAAATGATTGAAGTACTGAGACAGGTCATGACGGCAATACAAACCACACAAGCATTTGTGAAAGCTCCTCGCGACGTTGCAATTCAGAAAACGTATGATAGAAACCCTGCTTCCTGTAAGAACTTTTTACTTAACTGTGGTCTTTATTTTGCAGCGTTTCCAGATATAACCCCAGCTCAAAAGGCTTCATTCCTCACGCAACGCTTAACGGGGTGAGCGCTCGATTGGACCATGGCAGTCTGGGCTGCAGGAGGAAATCAGGTCCCGAATTATTTGGAATTTAGAGAGAGGTTCAAGGCTACTTTTGACTTCCTGGATCATGGACAGTCTAGTAGCACAAAACTTCTCCGGCTTGGATTGTGCTGCGGACTACTCTGTGAAGTTTCGAATTTTGGCCGTGGAAAGTGGCTGGAACCCACCTGCTCTGATTGCTGCCTACAAAAGGGGGTTATGTGCTGAATTAAAACTGGAACTGGCATGTCGGGACCCAAGACTATCCCTGGATCAGGAGTATCTGGCTGGACCAACATCTAAAGAGTCGGCACTCTACGGAAGGTTCCAAGGCCACGAGAGCCCCAGTAAAGACGATCAAGCCCATCACACTGGACCCGAATGCCCTAGAACCGCATGTACCTGAACCAATGGAGGTGGGGAGCCACCGCCTGTTTGACCAGGAAAGATGAAAGAGGAAGCGTGAAGGACTGTGTTTGTACTCTGGAGGTAAGAGGCACTTGGTAGCTTCCTGCCCTCTTTTATACAAGGTCAAGCCCAATACTTTCAGTGTTTTTTTTTGTTCAGATGAACAAAATCAATGTAAAATTAAGGTACACAAGTCTGCTGCTAATCTTTCTGTTTCGGCCCTAGTGGATTCTGCATCAGCTGGGACTTTTGTGTCCAGGGTGATGGTGGCTTCCTTTGGTATCCCAGTGGAGAAATTATCCAAGCCTGTCTACCTGCATACTCTGGATGGACAGCTAATAGGGGGTAAATCCATGGATTGGGAGACGAAGCCATTAGATATTTGAGTGGACCCAGACATCCCTGGGACTGTGCGATTGATCTCCTGCCGGGGAAAGAACCACCTCCGGCAGGGGTACATTCAAGAGTCCCGGTCTCCAGCGTCTGCAGGGTTCTTTTTTATAGTGAAGAAGGACGGGGGCCTCAGGACCTGCATTGATTACAGAGGGCTTAATGAAGAGACGGTCAAATACCCTCACCCTCTCCCGCTTATCTCCCTGGCCACTGAGCAGCTCCGTAAGGAGCTGGAGATGAATGGAAGCCCACATCTACCACTACCATTACTTTGTAATGCCATATGGATTGGCAAACACTCCCTCTTGTTTTCAAGCATTTATGAACGACGTGTTTCGTGATATGCTGCAAAAATACGTGGTCATCTATCTGGACGACATACTGATTTATTCAAAAAACATGAGGGAGCATGTGTGGTCTGTCCTTCGTCGCCTTCTAAAGCACAAATTGTTTGTAAAAGCAGAAAAATGTGAATTTCATGTTGAAGAAATTTCATTCCTGGGATATCACGAGGAGAGGAAAGTAGCGATGGATGAGGGTAAGGTAACAGCTGTAACAGAGTGGCCAGAACCTACCACAGTCAAGGAGTTGCAACGAATCTTTAGGTTTTGTCAATTTTTACCGTTGCTTAATTAAAAGCTTTAGTACTGTGGCAGCACCACTAACTGGGTTATTAAAAGGAAAACCTAAAAGCATCAAAATGACCCAGGAGGCGCGCTCGGCTTTTGAGCTACTAAATGTGCTGTTCACCACCGCCCCGGTGCTGAAACTCACAGATCCCATGAAACCATTTGTGGTAGAGGTCGACACCTCTGAAGTGGGAGTTGGAGCGGTGTTGTCTCAACACTATGAGGCCCCTCACAAATTACATCCATGCGCCGCCTTCTCTCGCAAACTGTCCGATGCGAAGACGAATTATGATGTCGCCAGCCATGAACTGCTGGTGGTAAAAGTGGCATTAGAGGAGTGACCTCACTGGTTGGAAGGAGCCCAATACCCTTCACTGTGTTCACTGAGCACAGAAACTTGGAATATATCCGACAGGCAAAATGTCTCTGTCCTTGACAGGTTAGGTGGGCCCTGTTTTTCAGTCACTGCGATTACCAGATCACATATCGGCCTGGTTCAAGCAATCTAAAAGCCGATGCGCTGTCCAGGAGATATCCGAATGCCAGAACTACAAAGATCAGATGAACCAATTATTACATCTGAGCTTATTCACAGCTACCATTGGTCCGATGGCAACGTCGTGTCCCTGGCCAAAAATAGTCGCTGTAGGACGGCATAAATCCGTAAAAATATGTAACATAAAACTCCATCCATGACCCTATATGAAATCAGCATGAAATATGCAAAAGCAACTGTGCTTACCCTTGATTATTACTGTAATAATTTATTTAAGTGCCCCAAGTAGTTTTATAAGGTTGTGAACAGATGACTACGTCTAGTCAAGCATTACCCATTTAAATAAATAATTAAATAAATTAATACAGGAAATCTTAATGAAATACACATAATTTATATTAACATCTTGTTTAATGAATATTTACAAAGTGCCCTTTGTGGTTAAGCATTTGCAAAGCCACTGAAATTTTAGTCATTATTCTACCAGTTTTCCGTGAATTGCAATACGGATTTATTATTTTGTTTAAGTTTATGCATATACATATATCTCCGGTCACCATTTGAAGTCTGAGTTGGGTGTAGATTGTGTTGGTTGTAGTAATCTATTTAACTACATTTACCAGCATGCTTTTGGATTTAAATTCAGCCAACGGGGGTTGGATATGGAATGTTTTAGGATTTAAATTCAGTCAATGGGGGTTGGATATTGGGAAACCCCGCGAAACACAAGTTGGGGGATGGGTTTCCCGCCTGTGGGGTCCAGCTGTGGACGGCACGAGCTAACCTGCACCAGTGGCTAAACCTCGGCTAAGGAGCATTCGGTTGCGTGAGTGAGTTCATCTGCAGCAACCTGATCCGGTCGGGCTGGTGTCCGCTCTGGTGACTCTGCTTCAAGTTCACCTTTGTAATGAATTTGATGTAACTGAATTACATAAACCTATGTAAACTATGTAATTCAAGGTGACTTTAGCCTTACAACATTTCTTTTTAAATCTCATGTTCCTTGTCTATTATTTAAAAGACCACCTGTCTTTATCAGAAATGTCCTGTTCATGTTCACACAGTTACA
>JBBPCY010000002.1:4762693-4779567 GCA_037974405.1 Brachyalestes nurse | reverse complement strand
GGTGTACCGAGCATGCAGCATCACGGTTGAATAGCAGATGATGATTTTGAGTTTAGCTTACGAGTGTAAGAAACAGATGTGGACTACTTGAGCACTGATGTACGTTGCTTTGGATAAGGGCGTCAACTAAATGCCGTAAATGTAAATGTAATCTTAGGGAAGATGGGAAGCTGGGCAGCTGGCAGCCTAGTGGTTAGGGTGTTTGCCACACGATCAGGAAGTCGTGGGTTCCATTCCTAAGACTGCTAAGCACCTCTGAGGTACCCTTGAGCAAGGTATCGTCCCCACACACTGTTCCCCAGGCGCTGTGTTCCTGACTGCCTGCTGATTCACTTACTGTGTGCTTTATGGACACTGGTTTATCTGTGCTATCTTGTGTTGGACGCTGGTTTATCTGTGCTATCTTGCATTGGACACTGGTTTATCTGTGCTATCTAGCATTAGGGAAGCTGACTTATATGTGGTATCTTGTGTTGAATCACTGGTTTACAGTTAATATCATAAAAGCTCTTTTAAATGTTACTTTCGACTTGTACATGTACTTGTTTGCTCCTAGATGCTGTCTTCAGTACTTTCGACCTGTATATAAACTTGTCTGCTCTACACACTGTCTGGTACTGCCTGGCATGGCGTAAGGTTACCTGGGGGCCTGCTGGTCCCCCATCCAGTGGGTGGGTGACTAGGGATGGGTATCGTTTGGTTAAAAAAAAACTGCTTAAATAACAAAAACTTTATATAATATTATATATTTACATTTAATAAATCACTGAAGAAAGTAACATCACATAAAATACAGTAATGTGTATTTGGGCTTAGCTTTTTTTTTTTTAACAAACCTAGTGAATCACAACTAAAACTGGTCCTGGCAGAAACCACACACATCCTAGCAGATGCGTGTTTAACACCAGTGTCAGCCATCAACTGACGTAATTTCATCAGGCTCAGAATCACGTCTATTGGAGCAGCAAGCATGTTCTGTGAGAGATATATGGGTGTGGTGTAGGCACATGTACACACGTAACTTTACATATTGTTGTTGTTTTATACTGTTGTGCTTGAAAGACACCATAGACCGGAATAAAATTCCCTGTATGTGTCGCTCACATACTCGGCCAATAAATGCGATTCTGATATGTCAACTGGCGCTTTTTGACGGGTTCTGGGTCCGACATCCACTAGACCCTTGCTGTGTCTGCTGACTGCAAAAAACACAAGAAAAAAAAACAAGAACTACAGGTCAATAATCCCATATACAGTGCAGTCGACAGGAGCAGTGAATACAGTATTATGTAAATAAACACAAAATATAAGTAATGTATGTAATTAAAACTGGGCTTTTACAATGGCTGGGGAGTGGGTTGTCTTTGTTTATGCACTACTGTTTAGTGTGTATATGCCATGCAATTGGGAAAAAGGAAGCAGTTAAGTTCAGTGTGTATGTGTGTGTGTGTGCGTGATATACAGTCAGGTCCATAAATATTGGGACATCGACACAATTCTTATTCTTTTTTTTAACAGCAGACTTTCAGCTTTAATTAGAGGGTATATACATATAAATCAGGTGAACAGGGTAGGAATTACAGCAGTTTGTGTGCTGGCACTCCTGGGGTGCAGTAGCTCCACCAGCGGGTTGTGTACTCAAGTTTCTCTAGTAAATATAGAAAAAGTGTATGGAGTCTGGCTAAGTTGATACCAGCACCAGTTATTAGCTCCGAAGTTGGCTGTACTGGAGCATGAGAAATATATGCTTGTAAGCATGATTATATTCTGTGTTCATGTTAAGCATATGATGTAAAATGGTTTGTGGACTCTCATATTTGAAGGCAGCATGTTAGTTGCACTGCCGATGCTAATTGTGTTAGCATGTCAGTGGGAAATTCCATTACATGTTAGCATCAAGCTAGCGGGATTTGGAGTTAACATGTTTTCATTTATTTTTCTTATGTTTGTAGTTTTACAGTGCCTTCATTAGGGAGACAAATAAACCCTGCAATGACAACTGGAAGCTTTTGCCTCTCCTTTTGAAGAACTGTTTATCTATCTTCCAAACTGGGCATCAACGTACAGAGAGGGCAGAATACTTACATTGCCGCATTACAGCAAAAAGCAATGCATTACAGTAAATCGTTACTTTTGTAACGTGTTACTCCCAACACTGCTGATGAAATAAACAAAGAGTAGAAGCATTTGTGATGTTCTGGTTGATCTGTAAACCAATTCAGGTGCCTTTTGGCCATATTTGTAAAACATTTCAGCCAAGTGAGCCAGTGTTCATAATTTGGAGGGTAAAACAGGTTTGAGTCAGCTCTAAACCTGGAACATATTGAAGATGAAGTAGAAGATATAGACTAGAAGAAACAACTGATAACATTGTGAGAACTGAGAAAACCCTTTTTGGTCAAGACAACAAATGCTACCTAGAAGAGCAATATGCTTTGTTATGAGTGCTGTGGACTTGCAACTCGAAAAGACAGTATGAGGAGACATGGGCTTAGTTTTTTGCTTGTGCAATGCAGCCATCTGCTGGCTGTTGTATTTGTACTGCTGGTATTTGCAGTTTATCAGGGTATTATAATCAGTGGGTCAGTTACAGGGTAGATTGTGGATGAGAATTTATCATACACTGTATTTCTCAGCAGTTATGTCTTTTTTGTCCTTTAAAAAAGTCATCTTTCTGTGTTGTTAAAGAAAGATAGAAAGGTTAAATAGGAAAATAGATATTTAGTGTGACAGACTCTGATGTAGAAATTTGAATATGAGCATGATTTAGTAATATCATCCAGTCGGGACATGTTTACTCTTTTCCAAATGTAACTTTGATTTAGGTATTCAGATTTTAATACTTTTTACATTTTTAAATCATACTGGCATGGCAGCAGAGCAAAGCAGGTAGAGCCTCGGTGGGTTGTGGTGTATTTAGTGCTTTAAGAAGCAGTTTGCAGTCATGCTGCACCTTGTTCCATGCTGTTAAGTTACAGAGAAGAAAAAGTCATTAAGATGTGTTTTGCTTTGTGACTATACAAGTACACTCAGTCCCATTAGTGGTACCAGATAGCAGCCCGCTGAGGAGCTTCTTTAGCGAGCTTAATGTTGTCACATTCTGCCCTGGTTTTCCCCATCTTGTCGTTTTTTACCCTCTACATGTGGTTTGTTGTACAGAGACCAGCACCAGAGTTCCCTGCCATCTCGACCTCGGGGACCAAGACCAAGACATTACAAAGACCAGAGGGTATCGAGACCAAGACTAAGACCAAGACAGACTGAATCAAGACCAAGAAAAAATTAAGATGAGACCAAGACCAAAAAAAAGACCAAAAAAGTTAACTTTTGTGTGCTGTTGAGGACTGACATGACGGGTTCTGACTGGTCCCAAAGTCATCTGGATTAGGCTTGTTAAGTCAACACAACATGACATGCAGATGTTAATTAAAAGTCAAGTAAAATACTGTAATCAAACAATATAAAGACATGCGCACACACCACATGAATCGAATGCAAACTACAAACCCTACATACGAATACAAACTGCACATCAAATTGTGCATTAATAAGAATAAGGACAAGTGCTTAAAAGATTCTGACATCTTGATGTCTGCAGTGGCATGTGATTACAACACACTGCTAACGATATCAAGCCTGTTGTTCAGTAGGGCAAGAACAATAGAACACAGATATTATGGACAAATAACAGATTAATAAACTAATACAGTTAGATGAAATACTTAAAAATATAGAGAGAGAATTAGAGAGAGAGAGCATCACTGTTAATAGGCATATTTTCAGAGAGGAGAGAAAGCGAGATAAAACAGTTCAAATCTCCAGACCACTATGTTGATCTGAGACAGCAAGACAAGACAGTGAGATATCGTGGGAAAATCAGCAACATTTTATGTACCGCGGGGAGAGTGATCGCTGAGGCCGTCTCAGTCGAGGCTCTCAAAAACATGGCTCTTCGCAGAGAGCAATATGCCTTTTAAATACATGACATGGAACTGAAACGGCTTAGGTTGTGAAAATAACAATACAAGACATTCTTATTAGTGATCTATAAACTAACTTGAGAAGTTTTTCACTTGTTGCTAAGCAGATGTTATTTTCTATAAATTCACTGAGGAACTATGACATTTGTTGCCAGGCAGATCCTCTTTTCTAAGGTTGATGTCATGTCTGGGGACTGTGACAGTGGGTAGCCACCAGGGGCCACCTTTATCTCTGTTTGTATTTGGGTTGTTTTGGGCTTTTATTTTGAATGTTAGTAGTTTTAGTTCAGAGAATGAGTACCAGCTGTTTTGTGTTTGTGTTCTGTTTAGTTATTGGGTGTTAGGTCTTGGTTTTGGTATTTAAGGAAGTTCTGTTTAGTTTTAGTTTGCTGGTCAACCGTTTATCTTACGTTCCTCCATAGAAAAATCTTTTGGGCCCTCAAGCCTTTTGCGTTGAGTATGTGTGGAAAAATAAAAGAAAATGCGTAACATGGATTTCTGCCTCAGCGCCTGCCATCCTTGGGAACTAGGGGGGAACCATGACAGATTGACCAGCCTACCAAAACAAGGAGCAGGCAGCTCCCTTGCTGCCGGATGGAGAAATGAGCTGGAGAGGAGGCTCGACAAGTTGGACGTGCTCGTAAAACTTGGCCGGTTGGATGAGCTCGCAGAGCGGGTCACGTACATCTTCATGTCCACAGCAGCCGCAGAGTCAGCGCGAGAAGGACTCGCGCTGTCCACAGCACCAGCGGAGCAAGAAGGACTTGCTGTCGTTACAACGCGAGGCAGCCACGAGACTCCGCTCCAGAGCAACGAGACTCCGCTCCCAAGCTGCGAGACGCCGCTCCCGAGCTGCGAGATGCCGCTCCCCAGCCTCGAGTGTCCGCTCGCCAGCCTCAAGACACCGCTCGCCAGCTTTGAGACGCTGAGCGCCAGCTTCGAGGCAGCGTCCGCTGCAGGAACCACGCTCCTGCGACCCATCCCACCTCCCCAGAGAAGCTCATAAGCACGCTGGAGGGAGCCTCCAACACCAGCACCCCAGCTTCCCCCACCTAGGCCAGGTAGCTTTGATGGGGTTGGCACAGGGGTTCAAGCAGGCAGCGTGGTGGACTTACTGGGTCCCTTAGAAGAGTCCTTACACTGCATTCACACCACAGAGCGTCAAAATGGCCGGAAGTCATTCATTTTCAATGTGAGCCGGCGGCGAGCAGCAGCGCGGCGCGTCTTGGGCAGTGAGAGCGCCAAGGAAAGTTAAAATCAGGTCAACTTTATGGTAATGAGCTATGACGCGGTTCGGCGGCAACCTATCAAAATGTAGTCCACCGCTTGAGCTTGTTTGATTTGCGGAGCCTTTGAATACAAGACAAGCATTCAGTCTACGTCAGAGCGTTAGAGTGTCCAAAAATGTCTGTACAGCGTCGTTGGCAGGTGGCCAGGGCGAATTTTGACGTTCTCACCACCGGCGGTACTGGGGTCATTGAGAGCTCCGGAGGAGCTTCCCAGTGCAAAGAAAACCCCAGGACCAAGGAAGAGCCCTCAGGGAAGGGCTCCGCCCCCAAGTACATCACCAGGCTCCAGAGAGGGGGCTCCGCCATTTGGTACGTCGCCAGGCTCAAGAGAGAGGGCTCACCCCAGGTACGTTGCCAGGCTCAAGAGAGGGGGCTCCGCCCTCAGGTACGTCGCCAGGCTCAAGAGAGGGGGCTCTGCCCCCAGGTACGTCGCCAGGCTCCAGAGAGGGGGCTCCCCCCCCAGGTACGTCGCCAGGCTCCAGAGAGGGGGCTCCGCCCCCAGGTATGTCGCCAGGTTCCAGAGAGGGGGCTCCGCCCCCTGGTACATCGCCAGGCTCCAGAGAGGGGGTTCCACCCCCTGGTACATTGCCAGGCTCCAGAGAGGGGGCTCCGCCCTCAGAGATGTTACAGGACCCCTCCCCGCAGAGGGGCTCCGCCCCATGGACGGTAAGGGGCTAAAGAGGGGCTCCGCCCCATGGACGGTAACGGGCTTAAGAGGGGCTCTGCCCCTATAGAAGGTGAGGGGGCTCCGAGAGAGTAGTAACGGGGAGAGTTCCCTGAGGGCCACCCGGGCCTTAAGGTTTGTATGGGAGAAGGCCGGGTGGAGCTCAGGGGACGCCTCCCTTTGCCTCCGCCTCCCCTCCTCTGCCTTGTGGTGGTTCTTGGGCGCCCCGGTGGGTGCGCTGTAGGAGGGAGGGTACTGTCATGTCTGGGGACTGTGGCGGTTTATTTCTGTTTGTATTTGGGTTGTTTTGGGCGTTTATTTTGAATGTTAGTAGTGTTTAGTTCAAAGAATGAGGACCAGCTGTTTTGTGTTTGTGTTCTGTTTAGTTATAGGGTGTTAGGTCTTGGTTTTGGTATTTAAAGAAGTTCTGTTTAGTTTAGTTTGCTGGTCATCTTAAATTCCTCCATAGAAAAAACCCTTTATGTCATTGTTTGCATCTTTTGGGCCTTCAAGCCTTTTGCGTTGAGTACGTGTGGAAAAATAAAAGAAAATGCGTAACATGGATTTCTGCCTCAGCGCCTGCCATCTTTGGGAACTAGGGGGGAACCGTGACAGTTGAGGAACTCATTTGAGGAACTACTCATGAGCTTAGACTATTACAGAGCAGGTTACTTGGATAAGTTTTAAGATGAGCAGTAAATACTTTGGAAATTTAATTTCATGCAGTTTCCACCACTGTAAAGGATCAGTTTCGCTGTCAGTCTCCAGGGTCTGCAGGTAGCTCTTTAGTTCAAAGTCAATTAGGTCTTTGTTGGCGAGGGGAGGTACTTGCTGTGTTGCTTTCTTTTTGAAGTAACTACTTAAACCTTTCTGCTTCTTCTTAGCTGGCACTGCTGGATCAGCTACTGCTTCTTCTGTTTCCGGCTGAGTAGCAACAGGACTCTCTGCATTTTGATTCATCACCATTTCTTCAATCTCAGTAGCAGCCTTTGACATGATACATTCTTCAGTGTCTGGATCAGCATATTTCTCATTCAAGTACTCTAGAATTTTGTCTTTTATGTTTTTAGTAAGTTGAGTGTCATCCTCCTGTGGTGCCACAATTGCCCTCTTTTGTGTAAGGTGTGATTCTTTTGTTAAGGTGCATGTCTGCTGGGGAGGTGGGAACAAACACCTGCAATCTGTACTTCCCCCAAATTTAGCTGGTGCGGTTTATATTCAGGTGCGCCTTACAGTCCAGAAATTACGGTACCTAACGTGCAATGTCACGTGATCTCAATCGCGATTAAGACGATAGACCAAAATCTCTATCGGTTGACAAATTTCTACCGGTTAATCATGTCTATTGGTATATCGCCCACCCCTACCGGTCACGATACTGAAATTTCAAACTCGATACCGATACTAAGGATGCTACTCGATACTTGATACTATTTTCGATACTACAGGGGGAGAAGAAACAAACACAGGAACTTTTTAATTAAAAAATGAAAGTGTGAGTAGACAAGCAAAAAGCTGCGTTTTCTTTGTCTACTCAAAATTGTACAGCGTCTTTGGGTATTTTGAAAAGCGCATTATAAATTAAATATATTATTATTATTATTAGTCTAGTCAAGTTTCAGTCAACTAAAAGTCTGTGCATTTTAGTCTTATTTTAGTTAGAATTTTTGTCTGTCACGTCGTGCTTCCTTCTCCTCGCAGGCAGGGCAGGCACACTTGCACCAGTCGTAGTCAAAGTGCTGCATTTTGTCTTTTATTTTCAAAAGAAAGCAAAACAAAAACTGACTCAAGGGTCAGACATAGTACAGCTTTTCAAACAGGAAGATTAGAGAAGCTCCAAACTAATCGGACAGTAGACCGACACCTACTGTAGGTCCCTAAACCCTTTAAATACTAAACAATCCCCAATAAACAAAATTTTGAGGTAATAGGTGAAAAATAGTAAACTAGAAAAAAGAAAATTCCTGAAGAAAATTTAAAAGGGCCTGCAGCCAGTGAACTACCTACAGACTCCATACCAACCATCTCCTACATAGCACTAGCATTAACATAGCATTAATGTTAGCATTAGCATTAGAACACTGCATTAGCATTAGTGTTAGCATCATTAGTATAGCGTTAGCATTGGTACAGCATTAGCATCAGCATTAATATAGCAGTAGCATTAGCATAGCATAGCATTACCCTTAGCCTAGCATCAGCATAGCTTTAACATAGTATAGCATTAGCATAGCATTCGCAGTAGCATGGCATTAGCAATAGCATTGCATTAGCATTAGCATAGCATAAGTGTGTGTATGTCCCAATACTATTGTCCACATAGTTTTGTATGACAGCTGTCCCAATACTTTTGGCCATATAGTTCACTTTAAACTGGTGTCTCTTTGGGGGTGTGGCCTGAGGTCTCATGTGAGGTTTTATAAGGTTTGGTCACTTTATGGACACAGAGTTTATTCTCCTGAAACTGCATTCATTTCAATGGGGTGAAAAATGAATGGAAGTGAATGGGGGGAAAAGGGATGAGCGAAAGACAAGGAAAAGACGTGTGCGGGTCATCATCGACCGCATTTGTGTCGAGGAAGTTGGGCCGATGTATCACATGACGTTTGGTGGGTTTCGGATGAAGCATGTCTGAGCAGGACGATCTGAAAGTTGAGCCCTATTCATTCTCTATGGCATTTCGGCCATCTTTGTTGGCATGTAGTGTCGCCATGGTAGCGCTGTAGAGCCAAACGTTTTGATATATAGGTTGCCTGGGTGCACGCCACGGTTCGGGCCGCATTAAGTGTGATGGGAGAATAAATAAAGAATAAAGAAACCCAGGTGAAGAACAGTGAGGGCAGGCCCTTAATTATAATATTTTGATATTTTATCAGTATAACATAAGATTTTAATTGACTGCAGGATAGTAACTTTATTTTTTGAATTACAAAGTTGTTTCACAAGTTACAAAGTTACTTAAATACTAAACTACATTAGAAAAGTGATGTCCCAAAAATGATCAAAGATAAACTAGGTACATCCACTATCTAGTTCCGAATGATAAACTAGCAACACCAAGAGAGGGAATGTCACTGTTTCTGAGTTCGCTTGCGCTTTCCCAGGTTTGGCATTTGCTTCCGATCTTTTTCAACAATTTGAAGAACATCCTGGTAATGTTCTTCACCCTTAGCCAAAGACAGGAAGTCAGAACTCATCTTCACACCCCTCTCCGCACAGTCATTGATGACGTTCAGTGACTGAAGATTGACAGCTGAAGCTTGATAAGCAGGAAGTTCTGACCAGTCTGCAACCAAGAAGGCTGGACGTTCTTATCAGACGTTTAGTTGTTGCAGTCGCCCGAATGATGGCATAAGGGTCAGGACTGCCTTCAACAGCAGACTCATCCATAGCATCCAGCCTAACACTATATGAATGAATAATTAACACGCATGAGTAATGGACTAATGGACATGCAATGCGTATTATACAATGCTTGAAGTTGAACAGAACACATTAAAATAAAGCAGTGCACATGCTCAATTGAGCCCTTCAGTCTTTCTGCATGATTGCAGCCAGTCTTGATCATCTATTCTGGAAGAACCTGATTTTTTTCTAAATTAATCCTTCTGCATCATATTCAATATGACAAGATGGCTGACAGACATTAGAACAGAATAGTTATTGTGGTCTACAATCTGATATAAATAAGTAAATAAAACAACTTTTGGACTGCATTCTAAAGAAAACAGTTGTTCACAAATTGCTAAAAATATACGAATTTCTTAAATAAAACATAATAGCTTTAGGTGGACCACCTAAATCTATTTAAAAATGGGAAAAAATTGGCAGAAGTATTTCTTAGAGTAAAAGGAAACTTTTTAACTTGGGGACAGTACAATTTGTTAAAATAGGGGAATGGGATGCACCCTAATGACCATAGGAGTTTACACCCAGGAGTTCTTAACAGCCTCACGGTGTGGATCCAGCCGCTGGCAGTGGTGGTTTGCTTTTGTGCTACCTGATTTGGCAAAATAAAGGAAACCGCCTATATCATTTTCTGTTGTATAGTTGTTTTTATTGGTTTTTCCTAGAAGCTTAAGTTTTCCCCACAACACAGTCTCTTGCGGATTTTTTCTGAGAACCGAACTAATAATTGTTCTCCCGCACCTATGCGGAAACCACAGATATCCTCTGCATTTTTTTGCTTTTCCGGCGTCTCATCCACCACACCCCTCGTCCTCTTGCTGGATAGTTTATGTTTGGGCGTGGCGGTTAAAAGGCAATCAGATGCACCTGAACGCAATGAGCCTAAGCTGCTCAGCGCTTTGGATGAGGCCCGGACATCACAGTCACCTGTACTCAGAGGTGGGAGGGTTGAAAGTAGCCAATCCGAGAACGTTATGTATTTCTCCTTGCTGCTGATTGGCTGCTGCCATTTAGCACAGCTTTGCTGAATGATCTTCTGAGTAGTATTCAGTGCTCATGTATTTAAAAACAAAACACATTATATTATTACATTATCACTTCTTAGCGACTGCACCGCAGTAATATAATGGTATCTGTTGTTACTGGTGCATGACAGTATTAAATCCATAGCTAATTTAATGTCATGGCAGTTACCAGTAGGAGTAACATGATACTGTTCTATCAGTCAACATAATCTGTCACGACGACTCACAATAGCATATGACGTCTGTCATGACATATGTTTATGTCAGTGTTGTACAGCAAGGTTCAAGTTGTTACATGAATATCTGTATTACAGATGGTTTCAAAATAAGTAGCTTCCAAAATATATCGTTCAACAGGTTTTTACCTAATCTAGATGTGGAAAACATGGTTGTTTTACATGCAGTTTTAGACTATACAAGGAATAATAAATCTAGGTTTGTGTGAGACCTTTACAGTAATACGCTTTTCTATTTGTCTGAAAATACTCTTGTGAAAATGCCTCTCCTCTCCACGGTGGTACCCATGGAAACCACTGATGTGTGTTTCTGAAGAGCTTTTTCTGTCTGAGATCAGACTTAAGAGGACAAGGTTGCACCTCAATCATCAGTCTGTGTCTGATCATTAAAGGTACATTTTCAATGATAGCTATTTTGATAAAGCCTTGTATCTATGTATTTGACATACAGCCTTGGCATGTTTTAACTAAATATTCCAAATAATAAGTTACTACCAAATAATTTCGTAGTAAAGTACATTACAAAACAATATTTCTTTACATTTCTTTATTCACTTACATGTTAAGGAGGTATCATATATTCAGTATTATAAATACCCTACTACATTCTTTGCACCTTCATTTGAAAATAATACATTTAACATTCCTTATTCATCCTAAAATCTGGGGTTCTCAGTCTAACCTGTTTGTGTATGTCTAGGAATATCAATAGGATGTAAGCATAAGGCAAGTTTCAAATAAATGTATAAAATGACAGAAAGAGGGTTTTTAAACTTAGATCTTATTCAAGAAGTTGACTGAGTTAAATTTCCCTGAGACGAAGACTTCCGTTCGTGCTCCTCTAAACTGGAGGACTTAAGGAACAAGCCAGGGAAACCTGTCTAGACAAGGAGAGGTATTTTTTCTTAACTAGACATGTCACAACAAATTGTACCCTTTTTGTATTTATGGTTGCGGCACATAAAATAGTAACAGTGGTATTAATGTAGAACATGATCTGACTGTTAATAAATATGTGAAATCTGAATTTAAAAAAAATGGTATAACTTGACTGTCTATAATTGATTCTGTTTGATGAACACTGAGCTATCCCTATTGTTTTTTCAGTTAAATCATTGCCATTTTATATAGCTATTACACTGTATCTGTACATATATATGGTTTACTGTGCTCATAATGCTATGAGTTATGTGTTTATCTTAGTTCCTGATGTTAAGCTTTGTAGTTTGATTCCACATTAAAGCTCTAACAGTAAGCCTGTGGAATATGTTTGCCCAATTTAGTTCAATTAAATTCAGTTAAATTCAATTTTATTTATGTAGCACTTTTTACTGTCACAGTCTGTCTTATTTTGCCAGTTTCTGCTTTGTTTTCTCTGTGCCATGTGACTCTGGTTTTGTTCTCAGCTCATCTTTAGCCCTGCCCCAATCAGTGGATTCACCTGTGTCTGGTTCATGTCCCTGCCTCTTTCCCAGGTGTTCCCTATTCTGAACCAGTACACATGTCTCTGCATTTACAACCGATGTTGCCACAAAACTGCTTTACAGAATCCAGGTCAGAACATCTAGTGAGCAAGCCAAGGGCAACAGATGCAAGGATATAGAATTAGAATAGTAGAAGTTGTGTTTGCCCAAGATGTTCTTGGGAATATAACCCAGAAAAGATGCAGTAAAGTACTGCTAACAGTACAATTGAAGCTTTCAGATTTTCTTTTACTGAGTACTTCTCATCTTGTTTTGGTTCTCAACAGACTGATTGAAAGTTTATGGATCATTGTTGTCATTGGAGGATAGCAATGAAAGGATCACCTTGGATAAGACTGTAAAATCCAGCAAGAATACAAACCATGGCTGCCCATCGAATCCGTTCAACAAATAACAATGTGCTCCCTCGCTGCAAGTCTGAAGGTACACTCATCGATCCGAGTGAAGGAGTTTCAGAAGCCACCCTCAACGATAAAGGTATGCCTCATTGTTTTCCCCTGTTATATTGTACGAGATATTTTGAAATATATCAGCAGTGCGGAAATAAAATTGTTTGTTTTTTATGCTCTCCGCAGCGATAATTCAGATCTAATACTGATTTCGTTTCCTCTTTTTTCAGCGCCCACCCCCAGTGACTTACGACTGGATACAGCTGCCTCAATCGGGTCTGCTCGAGAAGTAATTGCCATCAAGGATTACTGTCCTTCAAACTTCACCACCCTTAAGTTTTCTAAGGGAGACTGCCTTTATGTTATTGACACATCAGGGGGAGAATGGTGGTATGCTCACAATAACACTGAGATGGGATACATTCCAGCAGCTTATGTTCATCCTATCAAACATCAAAACTCTTCATTCTTCAATAGTGGCATGATCGCCAGCCTGGGTGACATTTCTAAACATGGGATCACAGAGTTAGAGCAATGTGGGGAGTGGTCAGGGGTCGTAACACCTTTGCCTCTTCAAAATGGAAATCCTTTTGTGACTAAGCGGATGTCTGCCAATCCTTTCCTCGGTGGTTCCCTGCAAGACACAACTAATCAAAACAGTATGCAGAGGTCAACTGAACCTCTTGGTTTTGACACCTCCTCTGCAGACTCAAAAACAATCAATAGTTTTGGAAGTAATATATTTGATACAAATGTATTTGAGACCCCTAACACAGGAAAGAGTCAGGTTCTCCGGAGAAGTAATCCTTTCTATAGGAGCAAACGCTGTTACAGCTTATCTGAGCTGTCTATTTTGCAGTCCCAGGCAGATGCATCTCAGGAATTCTTGAGCTTCTTCGGGGGCTTGAAAGCACCTACACCTGAGCAGTTCCAAAGTAGAGAAGACTTTAAAAGTGCCTGGTTAAACCATCGAAAGCTTGCGAGGTCCTGCCATAACTTGGATTCCATCGGACAAAACCCTGGCTGGGGTCAAACCCAGCCTGTTGAGTCCAACATTGTATGTAAACTGGACAGTTCAGGTGGTGCAGTTCAGTTAGCCAACACAAGTATAAGCATCCATGTGCCTGAAGGTCATGTTGCATTAGGTGACACTCAGCAGATATCTCTGAAGGCTTTACTGGACCCACCACTGGAATTGAACAATGATAAATGTACAACCGTGAGCCCAGTTGTGGAAATCAAGCTGAGTAATATGGAAACAAAAACCACCATAACCTTAGAGATGAAAGTGTCTGTTGTAATAAAGATGGAGAGTCGACAAAAGGCAGAAGTGATCTGTGTCAGGAGTGACAGCAAGGAGGGACCCTATGTTCCAGTTCCTCATGCTTATATGTATGGAGATACAGTCCAAGTACCGTTGGAAAATTTAGAGCCATGTATGTATGTGTCGGTTGTTGCCCAAGCCCAAGTTCTAGCCCCTTATGCTACAGTTTGGGAACATGTTGTAAAGAAGATTACACTTGGTGTATATGGTCCCAAACATATCCATCCATCCTTTAAGACAGTGGTTGCTATCTTTGGCCATGACTGTGCTCCAAAAACCTTACTAGTAAGTGAGGCTAAGAAACAGTCGCACTGCACCCCACCCGTGACCCTTCAACTGTGGGGAAAACACCAGTTTGTCCTCGCAACACCTCAGGATCTTCAGGTTGGTGTGTATTCCAACATGTTAAATTTTGAAGTGAATGTCAGTGAACAAGCAAAGGTGGTGAGGGGGTTTCAACTCAAACTCGGCAAAGTATCCCGCCTCATCTACTTGATATCTGCTCGCGATACAGGAAACATCTCAGACTTCACGCTGCGGGTTCAGGTCAAAGACGACCAGGACTGCATCCTTGCCCAGTTCTGTGTTCAAACACCAACACCTCCGCCAAAGGCAGCAACCAGGGGTTCTGTGCAGAGACGCTTCTTGAAGAAAAAGGAGGTGAACAAAATCATCCTCTCTCCTCTTGTGACAACCATAAAATACCCTGTGTTTCAAGACAGACCAGTCAAAAACCTCAAATTTGGAAAATTACTGAAAACTGTCATTAGACAGGCAAAGAACCCGTATTTGCTGGAGTATCTCAAAGGAGATGTGGTGGCACTTTTGAGCGATGAAAAAATCAAACTGAAGGGGCATCTGTGGACCAAAGAGTGGTACATTGGGTACTGTCACAGCAGAGTAGGACTGGTACATGCAAAGAATGTTCTTATAATGGGAAAGGTTAAGCCAGTTAATTTCAAGGGGACTGATTTAACTTCTGCTGTACTTTTAGACCAAATACTGAAGCCCTGCAAATGTTTAACTTACATCTATGCCTCGGTGAGGACTATATTGATGGAAAACGTGGGCAGCTGGAGAGCATTTGCTGATGCCTTGGGCTACGTCAATCTTCCCCTGACACACTTTTGTCGAACAGAGCCAGACGGTGAGCCTGAAAAAGTGGCCTCTGTTCTGGAGAAGCTTAAGGAAGATTGCAATGGAGGTGAGGGAAAAGAAAGGAAGTCCTTCCAGAAGGAGCTTATGATGGTATGTACCAATAAAGTTTTACTCTAGTAGTAGTTCATTGTGAAATCAGCTTATAAAGAGAATATAAATGTTTAGAATTTTAGAGGGTTAAAATTGTTAGTAACTAAGTGATTCATTTATTGTTTATTTTCTGTCACAGATTAACTAAAAAACTCAGGTTAAGCTAATAGTGAAAACAGATCTGACCCATTCCAACACTTTTTAGATACACTTTTAGATACAAGTTTGTGTGTCGCTGATACAACTGAATGCACTATAGAAATATAAAATATTATTTAAATGTATTTTTTTATTTATCCAGTTTCCTTTGCATAATGTGTTCTGAATGTTTTGTGATAAGTACATTTTAAAACAACCCCCCCCCCCCCCCCCTGTAAGCCCGGTAAGATTTTTTGTCCCAGTCCAGCCCTGAACAGTACACACAATGCTCATTGTTGAAAGTGACTGGCTTGTGGTTTTAGTACTGTAAGAGTACATTTTTGTCATTATCATGTTGGTGTGTGACATTTACAACAAATCTGGCTGAGCAGAGGTGCGTGTGAGTGTGTGTGTGTGTGTGTGTGTGTGAGGAAGGGATGGGTGATGTTCATAACACAGTAAAAATGTGGCTCTTGATCTCTGACTGGTTGGCCACCCCTGTCATATAGGATGCATTGGCAAAGTTGAACTGTGTGTAGAGCTGCATGATATTAACAAATTATCAGTATTCCGATTTTGCTGCTGCATATTCTGCTTTTCAAGAAATTAAAGACCCTATATCATCACTTTTACTGTAATTAAAAAGACTTATAGTTTGTAAATATTGTTTTAAATTGTATATTTATTCCCCCCATCTATAAAGTCCATATATGGAGAATGATCTACAAAAACAACCCTTATGTTGCTATATGTAGACATAGTCCAAAATTACTTAACGTTAAGGTTTTTTTTGTCGCCTCAAATATACATATTTATGCAAGGGTTTCCAACTTCTTCCAACAGCAACGATACACATAAAATGGAATTGTCTAGCTCTGCATTAAGGCTGATCAAATCAGTTATAATATCTTTCTAACCAATACTGTAACTGAGACTTAAAGGTCCCATGACATGAAAATTCCACTTTATGAGATTTTTTAACATTAATACGAGTTCCTTTAGCCAGATTAGGGTCCTGCAGTGGCTAGAAATGGCGTTATGTGTAAAGTGTGCTTTGGTCATCCTGCTCCGCCGTTCAGAGAGAAACAGCTCAGATGGCCCGATCTGGAATTTGTCGACATAAGGGGAAATGATCCCTCCCCTTTCTCGTTCTTTGCTCGCCCAGAGAATTTCGACCCTCCCCTAAACAATTTGCTCCACCGACAGCCATGGCTTGCAGACAAGCGAAGCATGGCAGTTGCTCAGTGCTTAGATATAAAAATGAGCACAAATGTATTTTTTCAGTTCCTTCATGCAAACCTCTGAAGATCCAGTGGTTTAATTTTATTTTTTCTGGAAATACGCCGACACGACTTTGTAACAGACTGTTTCCTCAGCTTGGGGCAGTATAGAGCTGGTCTTGCTGAACGGTTGAAAATTAAGTCTGGATCAGTACCAGTTCTCCTTAACCAACTACAAACCTCAGACAAGTAAGTCAACTTAACGTTATAAAATTTTGATTCTTTGCTGTATATAGTTACTTAGCTTTTTACCCCTAAAATGTGGCCGTAACGTTAGCTCTGCAGCTAACAGCTAACAGCCCAGTTGCCAGGCTACTGTCGCTAATATAAAAGTAGATAGCATCAGGTATGTGTGTGAATACACACATTAACTCGAGTGTTGTACTTCTTTGTTATTTGGATAACCGTG
>JBBPCY010000002.1:4745209-4760316 GCA_037974405.1 Brachyalestes nurse | reverse complement strand
CTCATGGATCCGGATCAGTTTAGTGAGTGACTCAGAGGGAGCCGAATCCTAAAAAGGATCCGAGTATTACAGCTCTAGTTCATTGTGTCTTTACATATTGTTGTGTTTTATACTGTTGTGCTTGAGAGACACCGGAACCAAATTCTTTGTATGTGTTCGCTCGCATACTTGGCCAACAAACGCGATTCTGATTCTGATTCTGCTTTGTCAAGACGCCCTGAACACTAAACAGTATTTTACAATCTTTCCCAGTTTTTTCCAGCAGGGGGAGGTGCAGGGCTATTCAAATGAAGTCCTGCATCTGAAACTCTTTCATTCTGGGTTTTATTTCACCCATTCATGTTATTAACTACAACAACTTTAATCAACATCAGTATTACTGTTCACCAACAATAATAATAATAATGATAATCGTATTGAAAAGATTTTTTCACCAATATAAAAGCATTTAAACTGGCTTGATATGGGCTACGACTTATAAAGTGTCTGTACTGAAATATCTATTTTACTGTATTGTTTCAGTATCGAGGGCCTTACTGAGACTAGCAGCCTATTTAAGTTACAGTTACAATGTGAAATGTTTTTTTTTTCTCAACTGCTTTAAATTCAGTTTGACAGAATTTGTGAATGCCTTTTCCCAAACTCTGATCCACGATTTGAGACAAGATCCGCCTCCTCCTGCCAGTATGAGCCAATTCCAGTACAGGAATCAACCAATGAAAGTCCAGGACTTGTGATACTACTAGCCAATCGACTGTAAGTTTCTTAAGGTGCGTCAAATAAAGCGTAAATAATATCGTTTTTATTATTTCAAATAGTCAAAAACATGCATTAACAATAAGAATTCTGTTTGAACACCATGAAAAATGGATGTGTGTTTATGTACATAAAACGGTACATAAAATATTTAAAAAAAAGAAATATGAGATTAATAAGAAAATATTCCTCCTTTTATTGGAGTGCTCACATAAAAACCAGATAACTCGTCCTTATAAAATGAAATAAATTCCTTACAATATATTCAGCACAATAAAAATGGAAACATAAATCTGTATATTTTACAAATATGAAATACTAAAGGAAACGGTGTTGGGGCAGAAGTAATAATTAATAGATATGAGGGGTTTCTATGTGATGACAGTATAAGCAGCTTGTGTCAGAATGTAAATAATAATAATGAACCGCTTGTGAGTCTGAGCTGATAACCAATCAGAGCGCGGGGGGCGAGGCCAGTGGGAATGTGGGAGGGTAAAGACGCGCCGTTTGTTTTCCCACGGCGTTTGTGGGCGGAGCCTGAGCTTCGAGCGCAGGGTTTGTACTGGGCTCTGGCAGATTTGCCTTTCCTGTGAACAGAGCTCCGGGCAGCCGAGCGCCAGGAGAATCGCCCTGCCATCCCTGCCCTTCAGCACCGGGTTCAGGAGGACCAAGCAGGAGGACAGCGGGGCCAGAACTATGTGACTGGATTTGTGTATGTTTGGAGAAAAGCAGCTGGGTTTGGACTGTCTTTTGGATTGTCTTTGAGACGCTTTGAGGGGCAGAGGATCAACAAGATCTTTCTTGAAGCGGTTAGGCTGGAAAACGAGCCGCAGCTGGGTGGGGGGGCGTGTCGCAATGCCATTTTGAGGTGGTCGTGGGGAGAATGCTAATGTAAGCCTTGGTTCTGGGTGGCCGTGCCTCACTGCGGCATTGGAACCGCACCATCATTACCCCACCCCAAGGAATAAGAATTTTTCTACGGATACAAGAACAAAAAAGCCTCTGCCTTATTCATGATTGCCTCCACTTTCCTGCTACCTGCTGGCCTGTTAGACTGATCCCTGTCAAAAGAAAAGAACTAAAACACAATGGGGAACAGTTTTTCAAACATCTCTGCGTTCCAGTCGCTCCACATCGTCATGCTCGGCTTGGACTCGGCTGGCAAGACCACTGTGCTCTACAGGCTCAAGTTCAATGAGTTCGTCAACACGGTGCCTACCATCGGCTTCAACGCTGAGAAGATCAAGCTGAGCAACGGCGCGGCCAAGGGCATCAGCTGCCACTTCTGGGATGTGGGAGGCCAGGAGAAGCTGCGGCCACTCTGGAAGTCCTACAGTCGCTGCACGGATGGCATCATTTATGTGGTGGATTCTGTGGACGTGGACCGCCTGGAGGAGGCCAAGACGGAGCTTCACAAGGTGACCAAGTTCGCAGAGAATCAGGGCACGCCACTGCTGGTGATCGCCAACAAGCAGGACCTGCCCAGGTCTTTGCCCGTGGCCGATATCGAGAAGCAGCTGGCCCTCAGTGAGCTGACCCCCTCCACCTCGTACCACATCCAGCCTGCCTGCGCCATTATTGGAGAGGGCCTGCACGAGGGCATGGACAAGCTTTATGAGATGATCGTCAAGCGCCGGAAGGCCCTCAAGCAGAAGAAGAAGCGATAACCAAGGGTCACGTTAGGCTTTTTCAGCCTTCAATCCCCCTTTCCCTCCTTAATAATGCCTTTATTCGTGCTTGTAGCCCTTGGTCTGTTGGGTCAGCCAACACCGCCAAGTAATGTTGCACTGGTGACCTTGTTGACGCTGGGTTGGATTTTGGCCGCGAGGAACCCAAAAAACAAACTGAAAGTCTGCAATCCGAACACTGAAAATCATGTGTCGAAGGGCTGGTCCCTTCTCTGCTGCTGTCAGTTGTCCCATGTATACAAGTAGCCTCATCATTGTACTGAAGGAGTTCTCTGCTTAAGCACTGTGAAAAAAAGTACAACTCTGCAGTTTTGGTTCATGGAATGCTTGATTTCTGTCTTATAGGCATAAATACTGTGTGCATCACAAAAAAGAAACAATCCTTCATGAAAAATCCAAGTTGACTCCTGATGTGCACGTGTGTTTGTGAGTGAACGAGTGAGAGAGTGGCTGAGGTTATGAATGCTGCAGTTCAGGCCTGCATAAGAGGTGGAAGTGTTGAATGCATAAAGTCTCATTTAGCGCATGGACTTTGGCTTACATGTCCAGGCTCCTGAAGACATAGCAAAAACAACATATGTGGTGGAGGATGCTCTGCCATCCATATATGCTTGCAATGCAGTCCTCCACTTAGCACTTTTTCTTACCAAAACAGTAGAGTTCAACACTGTATTGCAAAAATCTGATTATTGTATTACATTGTGAAAAAAGGTTGATTCTGAAGTATTTTTCAATTAAAATGTAAAGAGAAAATCAGTTGTATCTGCATTCTTTTGCTCAACTGAGTGCAAAAAAGAAAACATTTGAGGTGAGCAAAAAGCTTTATTTATTAAGGGTGGAAATTTAAGGACTTCTTTATTGAATGTCTTTGTTATGCATCTGCTGTTGTAATTGAAACGTGAGTGGGGGCCAATTGGGGGCCAGTTGGGGGACAGGCAAAGCTGAGGCCTGAAGATGCACATACTGGTGGGGGATGGGGTCAACAAAACAAGGCGTTTACTCTATATTTAGGCTGCACTGAATGTTATGCCAATTGCACACTTAATAGCATTGCACCATGGAGACTGTGATATTCTTGTGACAACCAGTAATGTGACTTTAGCTTTGGGAAGTGAATTTCATTGTCTGGCCTTGCTGTGTTTTGAAGATGGCCATGCTTTTCTGACCTACAGTGACACCATTAAAAAGGAATTACAACATTTCTGCATAATTAAGTGGTTAAGACATTCGAAGGAGGTTTGCGAGAAAATAAATTTACTGACTTACTTCACTGTGGTACCGAATCGAACCAGGAGTACAATGCATATATCCATATATTTACTATTTACTATCCAAACTGGCCTGTGAAAATACAGGTGTTTAACAAGCAATGATAGTGGTTCAATAATGGCACAGGTAAAAAAAAAGTTGTCCCATTTAAAAGAAACCTTAGGCATCTGGCAACATATTTGTAACCATTTCTTGCAATAACTTTCTGAGGTGGATGTTAAAGGCATTAAATGCTCTGAATGTCTGGTTCTATTCACCACCGCTGTCTGACTCACTTCATGTCAAGCCACTCCGAATGACTTGGTTTGCATCTTAACCATTCAAATATGCAGAAATGTGAAAATATGACACTTGTTTGTTGCTAATGGCTGTGTTACCTTTCCAAACCATCCATTTAACTAATCTTGTTGTGAGTCATGCTCAGGGTGGTGGTCCACCAGTCCGTCCACATTCCTGTTATGTTTTGGCTTGCATTAGTGCGGCTGTAATACAACCATAATATTTAGTAAAGAGCTGCTTTTGAGCACCTCTGCTTTAACGTGTCACGCTTGTGCAATATTCTCTGTGGCCCTTACCACATTTGTTTATTTAGATTTGCACTTCATTGCTGAAAAAGTGAGGAAGTGTGTTTAATGGCAACCCAGCAGTCACAGCTGGTTTTAGCAGCAGGTTTCAACATGCAGCTACCACCACTTAGCACACACACATACACATATATATCATTACTCCAAAGTACCTTCTTCCAGAGCGACAACACCTCAGAACATACCCCAGTACATACCCCATACCCTTGGCTTAAGTGGTGACCATCCTGTAAGGGTCACTCTTGTAGTCTTCTGTGTCAGAGATGTAGTAAGCTAACAATGATTTATTTAACCCTCCTGTAATTCATCATGTGAGGTTGGGAGGCATTAACTATTGGAACACAAGCAGCACGGATCTGTGCTAGAAGTGCAACAAATGTCATCATACAGCAAAACAACTCCTTATATGGAAGTTCCCCCAGTTTGTGTTGATGCTCAAGGTGTCAGACGTCATGCTGAGCTTTGTTTAAATCCGGGAGAACTTTTAGAATAGTGTCTGCACATAAGTGAGTGAGGAAAAATCCTCAGAGGGAGGGAGTCTTTTGTCACGTAGAACTGAGGTTATTGTAATTTGTTAAACATGTAATATTAATTACTACTGGGGATTTAAAAATGGCAACAAACACAAATACCCATAAAGAACAAAAAAAACATCAACTTTCTTTTATTTTAGGTTTTAGGAACAGACATAAAAAACATAGGATCTTTAAACACAAGTGAGTGGAAAACCCTCTGAGGGAGGGAGTCTGGCGCGCTGAGCAAAAGAGTAGCAAACGTTAAGCGTGTAGGAGAGCCAACAGCAGTTTTAAACTGGTTTTTATTTGCTGAAATTAGGTTTTACTAATACAACCTGATTTCTAAGGGTTAAGAAGTGGTGAGTGTTTGGGTGCACGCAACCTTCGTTTCAGGAACTTGGATGATCATGCCTGGCCACCAGCCCCAAACGTGGCCATGTGCTCTTGAATTTCAAGATCCAAATTAGTTTGTAATCATTGCTTAGCCTAATATTACTTTGCCTTCTCAATTTACAGATCTGTGCCGAATGGTGAAAAAATGACTTTCTGCAGTCACAAACTGTGGCAAAATATCTGTTAATGAAGGGAATCACGTTTTAATGAGTGGATAATTGAGGAATGGCATTTGCTGTCCTAATTTGATACCAAAGATGATGCAAGAAGGGTGATAGCCAGGAGAGGCAGTTTTTCGGGGGGGGGGATTGGACTCTCGACATTAAACTTTCACGAAGATCGATTGCTAAACTTGGCCGTCTCAGAGTCATTTGAAAGCACCTCTGTGCCTCTGGGAGATGACTCATTTGAGCAGTGCAGGGTGGTGGGGGTTGCTTTGGAGATGGTGATTACGCTACACGTGTGTCTGACATACAATAATTAGCTTTCAGTATTGACTAATAGAAAAAACATTCAGGACGAAAAGCTGTACTTCTTTGAGAAGTGCAGAACATGTTGGAACAGCTGAGAGAAGCAAATGTGGCCTTCCGTTTGACCTTCTAAAAGAAAAATATTCAGCTGTTGAAAAAGCGTTTTCTCCACTGCTTTGTCTCATGGAGTTTGAACAAATCCTCATGATCCTGTAGATCTTTCAGATCTCATCTCATCTGAATGTTGCCTATCCAGACATACACGTACACACCTGGTACCAAACCTGAATTTGATTTTAAATGGTTGAATATTGAACATTGCTTTGGTGGTTTAGCACGCCAGGAATGTTTAAATGGAACCCATATATTGTCTATTTGTTTACAGTATTGTTTATGGAGCAGAAAACACTGTACTGTGAATTGACTTTTACTAGCACATTGATAGGTGCATTAAGAGCTTAGTAAGTTCTTCATTAAGCTCTTTAATTTTAATATATTTGCATTATTATCAGACCCAAAACTAAAACGCTCATGAAATGAGTGGTGCTTACATAACCCTTACCACAATCTTGGCGTTTTGCTTTATTTTACAGTTTCCTACAAATGATTCCACAATATCTGTGAAAATAACCCTATGCACTGAGGAGAGAAGTACTTCAGATGATCCCATTTCAGTGATCTATGTTTTAGCAGAGTTCACTATTCAAGAGAAAGCTGGCCAATATGTTGAACAGCTGGGAGCAGGATATGTGGTTTTCATTGATGTTCTAAAAGGAAAAAAGACTCCAGATGTTGTAAGAGTAGATGCTTGCTATATTACTTATTTCCACTGCTCTGAATCTTGTCCTACTTCTAATTCTACACTGGGTTTTTTAAATATCATCTTTATCACTTCTAGATGATCCTCTAAATTCCAGCCCTACTGTAGACAATAATGTTGTGAGCGATAATGCATTTTTCTTTCTTTTTTTTTTTTAGCAACTATCCTGTTTGTGTCTGTCCTTCTCAGTAAGCTTCCCATCTTCAGCTACAGTTCCTCTTTTCTGAGACGGTTTTACCTTGTTTGTGAAAAAGTTATAATTTTAGTAAATGAAGAACGTAGCAGCTGAGGCCACAGTTTGAACTGTTCATCCTCTTTTATGATCTGATTGTCGTAGTGCTTTTTTTTGAGCTCAGAAATGAGTGCAGTGTTGCACTCAAACGAATTGTGTTTTAGTATAAAAACTGATGAACATGTTTGCATCTGACAATTCCCTGTTTACATTATTTTTCCACCTCATGTAGGATGTCAAGATTAAGGCCCCATTTCCAATATTATGTCTACCCTATGTATGATGCCCTGATTATGCCCAGGTTTCCATGTCTTGAATGACACTCAAAATATAGCCCCAGCCCATGCACGTTTCTTTGAATATGACCCCCTTTACATTATTTTGCCTACCTTATGTATGATGCTCAGAATATGACTCTACCTCCATTATTTTGTCCACTCTATGGACAATTCTAATTCTCAGAATAAGACAGCCTGTTCCTATCGTTTTGTCCACCCCAAGCATGTTTCCCAAAATATGACTCCCTGTTTCCATTAATTTGTCCAGTCAATATTAAAAGAAATTGTTGATATTTAATTTTAAGGTCTAGCCATGGGGATTGTTTCAGCTAGGATGTTTTTAAAGCTGACACACTCCCTTTGTCTCGTATAATTAACCTTGCAGGGGTTGATCCGCTGAAGAAAACAGACCGGCCAGGAACAAACAAATGCATGGAATATTCCAAGGGGAGTGCGCATGGCACCAACACATCTATCTTTCGGATGTGTGGTCCTATAAGGTGCAACCCTCTGGCCCCTTCATACACAAAGTAGAACATTCCCTTATTGATCCTCACACAAGGTCAGTACAGAATTCAGATACAGTAGGCCTCCACAATTGAAACTGTGTTGTCAAAGGGGGTGGAGAAATTCAAAACAACCCCCAACTCCCACTCTCTCAGCATCTTCCTCTCTCATTTTGTTTGTCATGTAATTACCAGTTTTGGGGGTGTTAGTCTCAGGGTTTGACAACACGGCCAGTTAGGCCTAATATTTGTTTGTACTTGGCGTGATAAAGAGTTTTAAACTTCATAAACATGGTGTCTTCTCGGGTAAGAGTGCATCTCATCACATGCCAAGATCCCCCGGTTTGTGTTGGTGTCAGATGTCATGCTGAGATTTATTTGGTGATCCTATGTCATGTAGAGCCCAAGTTATGGTAACTTAAAAAACAGGTAATAACAATAGCCACTGCTGGGGTTTTTTAAATGACGTCACATGCAAAAAAACATAAAGAACATGTGACGTAATTTATTATTTTAGGTCTTTTGTTTGAACCCGGGAGAACTTTCAGGATAGTCTCCACCCACAAGTGGGTGGGAAAAACCTGCAGAGGGTGGCGTGTCCAGAGAGCAGCAAATAGTGAGTGTGTATGAGGGTAAACACCAGTTTAGACTGTTTTACAGTGATTTTATTTGTTGAAATCAGATTTTACTAATACAGTTCTAGTGATTAAAGATGTATCCCCCATTTTCATGTGTGGGGTATTTTTTTATTGTTAAATCGTGGTTGTAAGCTTGTCTGCCACTCAAATGGTCGCCTCCAGCCATGGACTAGGTCTGTCAATTCAGATGTGTTGAGTGTGTGAGAGCGAGAGAGCAAGCAAGAGAGGGTGTAGGCCAAATGGGGGTGGGCTCAAGTGTGTGTGTGTGTGTGTGTGTGTGTGTGTGTTTACATTTCCCTGGAGAGGGGGATGGGTGACTCGATTTAGAGAGTGGAGGATGGTGAGAGTAAGCATGGATGAACGGCTGCACTAATGTTCCTAAAGAATAAGACACAGGGCAGTGAAATCTTGAGTAAACTGGTTTCCCCTGATCTCACTGTCTCACACACATTCCAAATGAAAGCGAGATACGCCCCCCCCCACACACACACACACTCATCAAATCTGGTCACCAGTATTCACCGCCCTTTGTCAGGCCACAAGAAGTGCTAATAGCTTTTTGAGAGAGCGAGAGACTGAAGTTTCATAAGACCACTCCAATGTGTTTTGTTTAGACGCCTGGTTTCACTCGAGCAAAAGGCTCCAGATTTCAGATGTAAAAGTAGCTATTTATTGATAAATGGTGCACGGTGAGCAGCTTGCAGTGCTGAGGGTTATAAAGTAGAAAGCCATTCTGTGTAGTACAGGAATATAAATTTTTGCAGTCCCATCAGAATTACACTCAATTTGAATTGTGGGTTACACTATCATATAGTATATCTTATTGTTAAAGGAGAATCCCACCAATTTATCAAAACATAAATACATACTTGCATGAATAAGTAAATGAAGTAATTGTTATAATTGTTCACAATGGTACTACGAAGCCCAATAAGATGTTGATTAGTTGAGTCAAGAGAGAACTTATGCACAGTCTGTGCGCAGGGCGCATTCAACAGCACAAGTCACCGTTTCGAACCTCTGTGCAGACACCATACTTCAGGGAAGATCATCATGCAAGGCTAGTAGGAGCACAAATCAGTGCTGCAGTGCAAGTCCAACACCACAGCAGCCAGCAAAGACACGCAGGCTTGTTGATAGCGTATTGCTGACTGATTAAATGCATAAGTACATGTGCATTGTCTTACGTTCTTAGTTGAGTATTATTTATTAGACGATTTAAATGTTGTCTGAACATTAATAAAACGCTTCAAATAAACATAGAGGTATTATAGATGCGTCACATGTCAGGCCTTTTAATTATTTAATACCCCTAAAGTGCAATTACTGGGAGGTTACTCCGTATGTAATCCTGTGTTAACAATAACTGAATTAACATTTCTGATGCAATAGCAAATAGCAGGGAAGTGTACTTGGCTGCAAATAAAGATGTAATACAGAAACAACATTTCAAGTGGTAGGCTCATGTATAAATAGTTGAGGCATTAATATTTCTAATCATTATGAGAGATGCTTGAGCTTGACTGTGATAAAAACTAAACTTAAAATAAAAAACTAAAGCTTGAAATTGAAAAGTTCTAGCATGAAAAGAAGTTAATGCCACACGTTCACCAGTCCTTCATCAATATGTGTGTGCATTACTGAATTTTCACTTTCCATTTGTCGGAATGGGAACAAATAAACAAAAATGTGTTCATAGTCTGTATCTTTTTTTTTATGAAGTGAAAAACTGCTGTATGACGGCCTCTCTCACAGCATGCCCTGTGGGGTGGTTGAGGGTCAAAGGGTCAACAGTATCAGGGGGACACAGGCATCAGGACTGGGGCCTTTGCCTTCTGATGGTGGCGATGTTGTGTAGAACCACACATGCTGACACCACTTGACAGGCCCTCTCTGGCTTCACGTGTCAAAACGTGCCTTCAAGATTCCAAAAGTCATTTCAATCCTGCCCCTTGTGTTGTCATGAGCTGGTGACATCAAAGTCATGTTCCTATAAGACAATCCTGAATAAAAGTTGTGCCACATTGTTAAACAAGGATATAATTTACATCGGGGTAGACCAGCAGCCTATGGGGTGAGAAAACGACTGAAAACTTGTCAGACGAAGGGGGAAGAAATGCGAGATGCCCTTTAGATAGTACATTAATGTCATAACCAATATGGATTAAGGATGAGGCTAACAAAATATTAATCACCATGTTCAGGATACATTTCACTGCTTGTTGTACTTGTATAACTATGCATGTGACAAATAAAGAATCTTGAATCATTACCATATGTGGATCCAGTAAGTGGAGAGAAGGTGAACTTAGAAGGTGAAAGTGAATGTAGGACATCATGTAGTCCATAGCCCATATATCAGATCAATTAAGTCATGATGAAAGATACCTGTACATTAATTTCCGATCCACATAATCGCTCGCATGCTGTCCCAGGGGTGTCCTGATAGGGATGTGTGTGCAATCCAATTTCCCTTGGAAATCATGTGGGGAAACTATGTTCAGTTTAAGCCTCAAATAGAATGTCTGTTCAAACAGAATGTTTTACAATAAAAATGAAGATAAAAATAAAACAACGTAATAAAAATTGCAATCAAGATACAGGCATCGCTAAAATCCTTGCCCTGGGGAGAGAGCCAGTCACAATTCAGGCGCTGAGGTCCTGCAGATCTTCCAGGTATGCCATTGGCTGCGGGAGCATTTATTTTCTTTCTTCAAAAAGAGCATTAGAGTGGCGAAAAGCACTCGTGAACAGAGCGGCCATGGAAAGAAAAACTCCCCGCACTACTACACACAGCCCTCCATAAACTACATCCCCCAGCATGCATAGTTCCAACAGGCTCATCCTGTAACAAGTGAATCAGAAGAGCCGACTCCCATTGAGTGAGAGCGGCTCCCCACTTTATTTTTTTTCACTGCTCAGCTCTGCTCACGGCAGAACTTCGTTTTGTTTGGCAGCAATCACATGTGAGGATATAGGATCATACCATTATGTGAAAACAGAGAGGACGACAGACATGACAGTCAGGTGGAGCAACTGTCCATCCGTCCACAGATACTAACTGAGAGCAGAAACCGCATCACCCCATCCAAGCTGAGGCATTTGATTTTTCACTGTATTATTTAATGATTCTGCAGTTTTTACATTTAACTGCCTCTAGAAATTGAAGGATTTGAATAAGTGCATGTTTGTTCTTATATTTTTTAATTCTCTCTTTTTAATGCATGCCATTTGCTTTAATAAAGTGTTGAACTAATCCCTGGTTTCTTCCAGTTTCAGTCTAGATGCTTTCAAACTGGCAGTATCAGGGGAAAAAAATCGTGATTAAAAATCAATGTTGCTCAATATAGGAAAATATATTGTGATCATTTTTTGCCATATCGCCCAGCCCTAATGTGACTATTACGTGGATTGTTACCTGATAGAATTTTAACCACACTTACACTTAGTAGACAGATGTGTCTTCAGCTAGTCAGACAGAAATCTGACTGCTATGTGAGATTAATATGTAAATCAACTCAAACACAGCAACCAATTGCGCACGATTTTCCTTGTTTTCTGTTAGGGTGTTTTCACACTTGGTCCGTTTCGGCCCTTAAAGGGAACTCAGATCGATTAGTCAGCATTTTTTGCGTATACGTGAATACGCCAACCGAACCTGACTGAGACTACCTCGGGAGGTGGTTTCAGTCCGGTTCGCTTTGAATCCGCGGCACGGTTCGGTTAACTCACGCGTTTTGAACACAAAGTTTGCTTTGGCTGTTTTCGCCCTCTGGGCTTACCGTAAGTAGATCACGTGGGAAACTATATATGTCTATGTGGGAAACATAATAAATAAAAATTATAAAAAAAAAATAAATAAATTTAAAAATACGAATAAACAAATAAATCATCATAAACCCAATAAATACATAAATAACAGGACCTAGAGATTCTTGTCAAGATCAAGTTTCTCTACCAAGCTGCTCAGACTCAAAGCTTTCTTGCTCTCCATCAGCTGAAGAACGATAGTAGCAGAGGTCTTTGTGGAAAATGTAGAAGTTTGGTAGAGCTTTTAACCATCTACACTTATGTGGAAAAAGATTTCTAAGAATGGTGAATGTGAAGGAACAGCGGCGGCAGGTTGGATAAGGAACTTAAAGTGTGGACAGAAAAAGAACTGAGACCCCATCTGAGCTGAAGTGGAGCAGAAAGAGAACAGAGTCCCTTTCAAATGAACTCACACTGAACAAACTAACAAGTTCCCTTTCTGCTGGTCCACTTTTTGGACCACTTCTAGAGGACTGAGTTCGGTTGCTTTAAAGAGGACTATATGTGAAAACACCCTAAGAGACTGTTATGGTGGCCAACCACCCTGATTTGTAAGCTGATATAATAAACAAAATGATTTCTGTACATCTCACTGGGAACTTGATCATTCCAACTATATCAAGGTTGCTGGCTTAAATAGGGACCTAATAATTGACATGGTAGTTTTGTAAGGTAGTTTAGTTACACTACCCTCATGACTCCAGTCGAAAACTAACAAAACAAAATTTGGACACTGAATGAATAGGCTGTTAAAATGCATGTAGCTGAGGTGGGTTTAAGATAAGTCTCGTACCTCATGGGCGTGTTTGGAGAATGAGTCGGCACTAGCCATCATAGCTGCTGTCTTCTCCTCCACCTCACTCAGTTTCTGCCCCCTTTCATCCAATGCTATCCGTGCTCGAGCCAGGTCACCCACGATGCCCGATGCTGCCCCCTTCATGCCCTCTATGCCCCCTGGGCCAGGAATGTGCTGGGCGAGGCTCCGGGACGCCTTCCCCGCGCCTGTCTCCCCAACTGAGGAGAGCAAGAGAAAAGACGGGGGGTGGAAAGTTTTCAGAATAGGCTGATCCAGTACTGGTCCCACAGTTCCAAGGCACAAAAGTCACAATAACACAAGGCAGGGGTGTGTAATTCTGGTCCTGGAGGGCTAGAGTCCAGCACAGCTCAGTAATGTCCTCAGAAATGTGCAATGGCATGGTTACCTAAGTCATGCCCAAGGTGGCTGACAGAAACACACCTGACGTCACAGTCTAAATGGTGGCATGTCCAGTAAACAGTAAGCATAGATTTACTGCTGTAGTACAGTATGCTAAAGCATTCTGTGGTAGTTGCAGGTCCTCTGCATTAGTATTTTATTGCCTGTATTTATCAAATTTTGTACCCTTGTCACCTTATTCTCTGCTAAATGAGGTACTATGCCTCCTGGGGGTTATTTCACTCCTTACTCATCCCCTGGCTGTGAGGAAATGTTTTGTTTATTTAGTAGCATGCTTAATTAAACCAATTAAAGTCGAATAATTTACTTAAAGATTACGTTATTGGGTCATTATGACAGCCCTGTCACTGTTTGGTATAATAAATAGCTTGGTGCAACTCTCTGGATGTTATTAAGTCAAAGACTGCTATAGTACGGAATAAAAAGGCCATTCTTTAGAGAGTAGATTGCACGCAGTTAAGATGCCCATGAGGGTCACAGCTGAGGAACAGAGCTGATTTTTAGGCACAAGGAAACCAGACCAGGATAGTCATTCCTCATAGAGGTAAAAATGCCCATGTGGTCTTGTTCTTTTAATTGACACACACACATACATACCCCCCATACACACACACAATTTAAAGTCAACCTGCGTTTTGAGACTCCTTTTTAACTGCGCAGGATACACAAAATGAGTAACAAAATTCATTCTCACAGAGTTCTTCTCTATCCAGTGACTGAGCCCCTCCTCCAAACAGGCCCTTGAAGAATCCTCTGTTTGGAGCCTCTGGCGTTTCCACTGGAGTGAACAGCTCACCAAGCATCTCCTGGAAGTTACACATCATTACACAATAGTTTAGTGTAAAATTACAGTTACCCAAAGTGTAGATGACCTGCCAAGGCTAGTTTAGAATTGGAAAGTCTTGCACTGGCGTTATGAGGCTAATTTATCTATAATTAAAGGAAATTTATAATTGCTTTTTATCACAGTACACAAAACCATGCCATAGTAGTCACCAGAAAAAACTAAATCATCATTTAATATTAATAAGTTGCCAAGTAATCTGAAATAAACTCATGTAGTGTAACACTTACAAAAGGTTTTCTATTAAGCAAGCTTCGTATGTGCCATAGTGCTCCCCACAGAAAAAAAATGATTTCATATTATACAGTTTTTTTATTGGAAAATCCTATTAGGCCTTTCTAAAGAGGTTAACGAGTGCATGGTCAAGTCACAATACGCATAAGAATAATGGGCCATGTTATATTTGAGTCATCCATACAGACATAAGTGCAATAGCACACTGGCCATAACACAGACGTAGTGGTGGCTGATAAGACAGTATGGCTTTGAAGCGACGAGGTAAATTAAACAAAAAAAGTGAGACAACAAGACACAGGAAGCTATTTGTTCTATATACATATATCACTTTTTAAAGTCATTATAATGGTTACTTGTCTCATCAGGCTGTAGATCTGCATTTGGGGGTTTGGAGGGGTAGGGTGGGGTGTGGGCAAGTCTGGTCTAACACTTTATAACACTGTTATCTATAAAATGAATTAAATTAACTTGAAGTGTGATTTTTGTCAGTTTCAGTTCCGCTTCAGGTTTTTGTCAGTTTCATTGTCATACATTGTCAGAAAGCAAATGAGCAAATATGCTTGAGATTAATTCATTTAGCTTTGGGCAAGCGTCTTAGCTTAAAAGTTACATTATTCTTGGAGCAACATTTTAATTATGTTACCTATATTCAGATAAAGCAGAAAATTGTGTCAGTAAGAATTTTCATCAAACTAATAATTAAACATTTTATGCTTTAGACCAGTGGTTCCCAAACTTTTTCTGCAGGGCCTCCCATTAATGAGCACCCCCATCCAAATGCAATAACAAATGGTGCAATTTCACCACTGTGGGAGAAATAAAGAGCATACTGAAGTTATAAACAAGAATAA
>JBBPCY010000002.1:4733758-4745109 GCA_037974405.1 Brachyalestes nurse | reverse complement strand
TATATATATACATATTTTGAAGGTAGAGTTTATTTTATAAACACAATCAGAACACTGCCATGCCACGCAAGGAGTCCCACAGGGCTCTACTGTTGGACCTATTTTTTTCAAGCTATACATGCTTCTTCTTGTCTAAGTGTACAAAGTAGCTTATCATAGCTATGCAGGTGGCACTCAAATCTATCTAGCCCTTTCAATAAATTATTTCAGCCCCACAGCCTCATTGTGTTCATACCTTGAAAAACTAAAAGGCAAAATGCAACAAAATTTCCTTCAGCAAAATAAAGATGTTCTACATTGCACACATTTTCACTGTTTATCTGTTGCAGTTAATTTTCATTCTTAATATTACATTTGGACACTTTATTACAGGCCCATTTTTATTTTTTTGGTCAAAAAAGCTTTTGGTGGCTGAAATTTCAATGCATCCTCAAGCCAAAGTTTTGAGTGAATTAGCATAAAGCAAAAAGGCCAACATATAAAGGACTGAGAAACCTGGCAACTGGTGTAGTATATTTCAAAGCAAATTTGCAACAGGAATGGCTTTGACTTTCATGTTCTTGCTGCTTGGGTACAGAGATAATGCACTTCATGCTTCAAAAAAGGTCAGAAACAGTAACAGTGCATCTCTCTTGATGTTGTTTGATGCTCTTTCTGTCACTTGTTGAGGAGCCTTTTATCTTTCAGCGCATACTAGGGCATTAACACAAAAGTCGACTACAGAGGCACAAGTCGACGCCACCTGAGAGAAGTTGACTAGTCGTGTGTTTTTTTCCTCCCTCTGTGCACGCGCTTGTGAACGCAGTGCAATCTCTGCCTCTGATTGGCTTAAGCTGACATGCGTTCCTTCATAGGATGGTAACTTTGGCGCTTAGAGGGGAATGTAAACAAGACCACAAGAAGACGAGAGACATGGCAGCGGAGAAGACAGATACACATCACGTGTGATACTTCACTCTAGACACACAAACAGCACGGTGCACAACCTGCAAGTCAGTGTTAAAAAACAATAAAACTACGAGCATTCTGCACGGCATCTGAAACGGAATCTGAAACGGCATCCGCTAGCTAACATGTCGCCAGCACTGCAGGGAGTCTCCAGCCCGGAGTGGCTGCCGTAGCTTAAACTGGCATTTAAAAGGCATTATCCTTTGTTTTGTTTAGTTTAACTGCCATGTTGACTGTTAATGTTACAGAGAACTTTGCTCCATGTTGGACCTGTGACCTCCGCTGCGTGATGTCATCAAACGACTAATCGACTCGAGTTCAACTTTGTTGACGGATTAGTCGACTTGAAAAAATCTGGAGTCTTTAATGCCCTAGCGCATACAGATTTCCTGTCTGCAAAGTTTGTAGATGTCCTTCAGGAGAATTTGTGTGTTCTGGTGCAAACTTTTATCATTACATTAAAGCTGATCATAGGCGGAGTTAGGAACAGAGACTACAAAATTAGCCATTTAACACTTTTGTGTTCCTTCCACATGCACCCTCCAACTTCTCCATGATGTGGTTGGATGAGTTTGGTGTGGAAGAACTTGCCTGGCTCGCACAGAGCCCTAACCTCAACCTCATCCAACACCATTGGAACGGAGATTGTAAGCCACGCCTTCTTGTCCAACATCAGTGCCTGACCTCATAAATGCTCTACAGATTGAAGGGGCACAAATGTCCACAGAAACACTCCAAAGTCTTGTTGAAAGCCTTCCAATAAGAGTGAAAGCTGTTATAGCTGTAAAGGGGGACCAACTCCATATTAAAGTCTATGTATTCAAATCCAATATCATTAAAGCCCGTTTGGTGTAATGGTCAGCCATATAGTATAACATCACTTTATCAACACTTGCAATTTGCTCAGTGCCTGACTTTTATGAGGAGTATTTTAAGCCTCCATTAACTAGAACCTTGACTAGATAAACCCAACCCCAATTAGGTTATCAGGTTCATTCCTGGAACAAAATAACTTCCTCTTAACAAAAACAATTTGCGGGTGTCACAGACTTTTTAAAATCTTGTTCTTGGTGTTATTGAAGCCCAGTCTGTGCCTGGTCTGTGCTGGATGCTTGTAAGGAGAACATGGATAGGGATGATGAATGCTGCTCATAAAACTTGAATGCTGTGCTTACTACTATGACTTGCTTTCAGCAGTGGTGTATGTGTGTGTGTGTGCGTATACCTACTATCAGTGATTAGGGCTCTGCTCGTCAACACCCTTCCCAGCATGAACTTGGCAACTGCCAGGATGACACACAAGATCCCACTAACAATAGATACACTGAAGAGGAAGTCGTCCTAAAAAAAGAGGCAAAAATTATGTCTTTATGTAGATATAGTAGGATTTGGGGCTAATTTCAATTTAGTATATTAAGTTCCATTTCAGTCTGTCATATTTTGTTTGCAATTACATTTAATGGCATTTAATTTCATTCTCTTATGTCCTCACATGAACTGTACTGCACTATGGCCATTCTCAGTAGCCTACTCAGTTTCAAACTGATACTTGAATAAAATTAATGAATAAAAGAATTGGCTTTATAACTGGAAATGGTTCCAACCCAAGCCTTTCAAGGGCCCAAAGCAAGTCTTTACTTGTGATCTTCTCATAAGAAAGCTCCCCATAGGGCTCTACATAGATAACAACAGTATGATCTTCAGATAGATAATACATCATATATTATATATAGATAATTATGTTATTTCTCACTTCTCTTACTTTAGATGTTCATTTGAACCAAAAAGAGAAGAATTAGTCCTGAAAATGTATTTCCTATGCTGATAGAGGGCAAAAAGTTCTTGTTTTAGTTCTATCCTCAGTAGTGGACAGGTTTTAAACCTGATACTATGGATTCTCTCAGGCTGGTTTTTGAAAGCCAACTTTACTATATCTACTATATCCATTATTTTAAAAAAGTTAACCCTTAGAACATGGGCGGCATGGATCTGTGCCTGCAGTGCAATAAATGATACATTTTTGTCATGCAGCAAAACAACTCCTTAGGTCTTAGAAATAAACACAAGGTCCCACAAGTGGGTGGAGAAAACCTGCAGAGGAAGGGGGGGGGGCGGTTGAGTGGCGGTGAGAGTATAGACTGTTTTACACATTTTTTATTTGTTGAAATAAGATTTCTAAGGGTAAAAGTATGTTATATCTAAAATATAAAACAGAAAATGTACCAGAATCTTAACAAAAAAGTTGCTGCTTGTTTGTCCATCATTTCAATGAAACAGTATATTTGTCCCAAAGCTTTTAAGCTTCAATGTGTATTTAAAATGCACTACTGTCTGTTTTGGGTGTACCAGGACATTGCTAACAATTTAGTTGGGTTAGGTTTCTGTGTCTCTACTACACATCGGCTGAGAAACCAATTCCTCTCCTCCTACATTTTTAATCAAGACAGTCCAGTATTGGATGCTTCCCAAAGCTGGGTCGTTCCTCGCAACCTTAATGACTTGGGCTATGTGCAATGATCACACTTATGGGCAACATTAGTCACTCTAGAAGGTTTACATCCCCACTCACACTATACTGTTACGTTACATTACTGTACATTGTTGTGGTGTCTTTTTATTGGGTTGTCTGTATTGTTTCTGTTGTAACTTGCACTTTGCTGAATGTTGATAGTTATTATATGTTCCCTGTGGAGAAAAGTCTCATCACACTCATCACATGTTCACAGCTGCAAATGACAAAGTAACCTTGAACCTTAAATCGAGAGATGATTCCTTCTTTAGTTTTAGAAGCTTTTTAATGAATCAGTCAATCAACCTTCAGGCATTTTTCATACATGCAGCTGTTTTTTGGCTCTGTACTTTTGACCACTGTTATCTATCTAATTTTGATATACATTCCAGAAGTGGACAGCAGCCATAATATTTATAACATAAATATTAACATAAATTCAGCTACATTTCCATATGAAAAGTAACTATACAGTAATCCCTTGCTTTTCACGGGGGTTACGTTCCAAGAGCTGTATTGGTTTTAAAAATGCCTAAAAATGCATATTTTTATAGTGTAAACCCTAAATATGTCCCCAAACATGCTCCCAGATTTCATTTTAAATTCATTTTAAAGTTTAATGCATTACCCTTGAGAAAAATGTAAAGGTACCCGTATTCGCCTCTTTTCAAGGTAAACCCGTCTTTTAATTTAAATTCCCCGCCGAGATATACAACTCAGAAGGTTGCGTGACAAAAGTATTGGGACACCCAGTTTTCGGGGAGAATAAAACCTGATCTACTTGGGCAAAAAATACAGCTGAGGGCTTGTTGGAAAGGTTTCATGGAGATCTAGAGAACTCTAGAGTTTGAAGTGTGTGAGTGCTTTCCCCGCCGAGATATGCAACTCGGAAGGTCGCGAGACAAAAGGCAAGGTGAACGGCTCCCCTTGTGTGAATACATCCAGAAAAAATATATTTATTGCCACAAAAAAAGGCGGAGGATATTTGCAGCCGGCAGAACAGCCGTCTTCGGCCCGACTGAGAGAGACAGAGAGAGGGAGAGAGAGAGATTTAAATTTAGCGCGGCAGAACGGACGTTCTGGACTGTCCGAGAGAGAGTAAGAGAGATAGAGACAGAAAGAGAGTGAAAGAGAGAGATTTAAATTCAGCATGGCTAGAACTAAAATGCATAAAAACACATATTTCCACGGAAAAAAGCAAAAGAAAATTGCGAGAATATTTGCAATTTCCGCATTATTGTGGAGATTTCCGCATATTGTGGTTCTCAGAAAAAATCTGTGTGTGACTGAATCCGCGAGTGCTGATCCGCATAAAACTGAAGGATTACTGTAAATGTTTTGGTACTGTGGAGAGAAACACTAAGAAAGTGCATCTTGGGTAGGCCTGTCACAATAAACGATGAATCAATTAATTGCACGATAATTAAAATAAGGTCAATAATTTTTTAGCCCGCAATAATTTTCATTTGCATGCTTGTTTGTTTTCCTCATGTCTCTCTCTACCAACTGCACGGTCTCGTACCACAGAGTGTTAGTTGAGATTTGGAAAAAACAGAGGTGGAAGTGCATTCTGCATTTCCAAAAAGAGTGCAAGCTGATGCAGAGCTGACCAAGTTCATCCAAAAAGATGCACTTGATGCCTTGTGTGATCTCTTGATGTGGTGGTGTGACAATCAAAGAAGATATCCTTTGATGGCCAACTTGGCACAAAAATACATGTGCATTTGTGCAACAAGCAGAGAGAATGTTTAGCACAGCTGGATACATTGCTACTCCTGAGAGATCCTGCCTTAAGCTACACAAAGTCAACATGTTGGTATTCTTGCTCGGAATTTGCCAGATGAAAGTAGCTAAGGATTTGCATATGGCCTGTTGAGGCACCTGCTTTTATTCATATGGAGTGTTTTGTTGTTAGTTAGCACTTTTTGTTTACAAAGGTCTTTTTAACCTGGCAGAATCTGGCAGTTTTGCCTGTTTTCCCTGTCTGAGCCTAATGTATTATAAGGGCAATTTTGTTTACCATTTTATTTATTGTTTTTGGTTGTGTTTGGTTTTTATTCATGTGCATTTTCTGTTGAGAGTACAAAACTCTCCACAGCAAAAACATTCTACACACATATATATACTCAAGCATATGTTTGTATCTATGTTTGTATAATCACTATTGCTATTTAACTTTTAACACATTAAGAGGGCAAACATAAATGGTTTACAATGAACAGGAACTGGAATAAAATCCCACTGTGTAAACACTGAAGTAAATAAGAGTGAATTTCACAAATAACTAATACTGTGTCATGCCTGGTCCCGAGTTCCCCAAGCAGGAGGCACACACACAGGATTCCATTCTTTGCTTTCATTCAAAATAAAACAAAACAGGACCTAAGGTGTTGGGTGAATCCACAAAGAACTCTCAACCAAAACCCCTTTAAATACAAAACCTCAAAACCCAAATGAACCAATAAGGAAACACAAGCACTTAACATAAACCAAAAACACCTGAACACATGATTACCAAAATAAAAGACCCAAACAGAGAAAGTGAAAACCCCAACTTTACCAACCAGCGGCCCCTGGTGGCTGCTATGGGGACGTAACAATACTCCCCCTCCCAGACGTGCACCAACGGGGCGGCAAGCACCACCCACGGCAAAGGAGGGGAGGCGGAGGCAAAGGGAGGCGTCCCATGAGCTCCACCCGACCTTCACCCAGACTAACCCTAAGGCCCGGGTGGACCTCATGGGGTTCTCCCTTTGGGAGGCCCTGTTCATCTCTTGGGGACTCCTTTCCTTTCACAGGTTCGTAGCCCTTCTTGAGCCCCTTACCATCCATGGGGCGGAGCCCCTCTTGTGCCCCTTACTGTCCATGTGGGCAGAGCCCCTCTTAGGCCCTTGACCGTCCATACAGACGGTGCCTCCTCCCGGGAGCCCCTCTGCGGGGAGCCCGGTAATGTCCTGGGGGGCGGAGCCCCCTCTCCGGAGCTTTGCACTGTCCTTGGGGGCAGAGCCCCCTCTCCAGAGCCTTGTCCCCTCTGCAGGGAGCCCAGTAACACTTCTGAGGGCAGAGCGCCCTCTCTGGAATCTGGCGACGTACCTGAGGGCGGAGCCCCCTCTCTGGAGCCTGGCGACGTACCTGGGGTGGAGTCCCTTTTCTGGAGCCTGGCGACATACCAGGGGGCAGAGCCCCCTCTCTTGAGCCTGGCGACGTACCTGGGGGTGGAGCCCTCTCCATAGGCCCCACCCGAGCCCTCCCAGACCCTAGTACTCCCCCAAAAAAATTCAGGCTGAGGCCTTCCGCCCCAGTTGGGCCTCTAAGCCCTTGATCAGCCCCAGCTAGCCCCTGGCTAGGCTCTGTTAGCCCCTGGCTATGCCGTTAGCCCCTGGCTAGGTCCTGTTAGCCCCTCTATGGCTAACTGCCCCTTAACAAGTCTCTCTGCAGATAACTGCCCCTCAACTAGCCCCTCTGCGGCTAACGGCCCCATAACAAGCCCCTCTGCGACTAACTGCCACTCTGCCGTGCATCACGGCTGAGCTAGTGGGGTTAGCGGCTGACCTAGTGGGGTTAGCAGCTGAGCTAGTGGACCTAAAAGGTCCACGTACTCTAATCTACACACTATGGGTCTAAATGGTTCTACTAGCCGGTCTAATGGCCCTTCTAGAGGGCCTAATAAATCTACAGGGCTGACTATCACTCCCATGCTAACCTGAGCTGAGCTACTTAGGGCTGGTGGTCGAAGGCGTGGAGCTGCAGTCGGAGGTGGTAAACGTCTCAGAGGAGCTGGAACAGGGTGCAGGGGCGGGGTCCCAGCGGAGTCTCGTGGCTGGCGAGCGGTGTCTCGCAGCTCGGGAGCGGAGTGTCGTGGCTGGCGAGTTCACCTCACTCCAGGCTCTCTTCTCCTCCAGTTCTTGTAGTAGGGCAAGAGTCGCTGTCCCCAGGACAAGTTCCTTCGGATACGGCTTAGCTGGTGCTGCTTCACCTTGGAGCGGGACCCAATCGTTCCCATCCCAGCAGAGCTCCAGCTCATATGGGATCCCATAGGGCTCCAATGGCTCATCCCATCTTCTGCCATGCCTCATTTTTGCAGTGGGTTCATCTGTCATGCCTGGTCCCGAGTTCCCCAAGCAGGAGACACACACACAGGATTCCATTCTTGCTTTTATTCAAAATAAAACAAAACAGGACCTAAGGTGTTGGGTGAACCCACAAAGAACTCTCAACCAAAACCCCTTTAAATACAAAACCCCAAAACCCAAATGAAGCAATAAGGAAACACAAGGACTTAACATAAACCAAAAACACCTGAACATGATTACCAAAATAAAAGACCCAAACAGAAAAAGTGAAAAACCCAACTTTACCAACCACAAGCCTGTAACATACTGTTACTACGCTGTTACAATGGAAACATTTTGCAGTTCTGCCCACCTGTAGTCTTCCACAAAATAATCAAAATTGAAGAATCATTATATCAGGACTACAGATGGATTGCAGGGATCCATATCGAAATAAGCAACACCTGTCTCAGATACATGGAAGCCCACTAACTGTGTGTTCCAAGGCCTCATTAGCATTTCACAGGCTGAGGAGATGAAAGGAGTGTGAGAAAAATGTGAGTCCCAGATATGTTCCTGAGTCAGAAAAATATTGTGTCTATATTTAGGACATTTCTGAATGAACCAAATGCAGCAGAAGAACATCCTGATGTTTTATTCAGTTCAAGTGTGTGGATAGAAAACAAAATCAGGGCAGCGCTTCCACACATGCCTGCTGTTTCACTAGTTTAAGTATCTCTCTCTCTTGCTCCTTCTCTCTCTCTCTCTCTGTCTCTCTCTCTCTGTGAGGTATGACAACTAATTGGTCTTAAGGTCAAGTTATCAGTTGCTTAGCCACAGTTCAGCTGGGCTAGGCCTGATAAAAATGATGGAGGAGGAGTGCAAACTAACGGTTGCCAAGGGTTACCAAGGAGAGCTGTTCCACGGAAGACATATGACTTCCTCGTTGATGACCTCGTTGATGTTGCTACTGGAATGAAACAATAATCTTTACTCAATGTTACAGATAACAGTTATGTAAGATTTTGAAATTCTGAAATGTTTCTCTCCTTTTGGTCATATGGAATTTGTTTGTCATTAAGAGCAGAAAATGTTTATTAAAAGGCTATAATTGTTTTTCATGCCCCATTATTCAGTCAAGCAAAATTCAGTATGCTACACTCATTATTGTGCTACTGATTTGCATTTTAGTGACGGGGTCTTTTACATCTTCCTGATTGTCCTAGAACATTTGGTGGTCATTTATGTGAGCTGCAAAATGCAGAATTCCTGCCCTCTCTACATTTTCTGTTGATACGTTTCTTATATTGAGCAGTTTTTAAATAATTTGTCCAATAACATTGGATATTGAACCTTTTGGCAACATCACATCGAACATCCAGCAAAACATCTAAGGCTTATTATTTAGTATCTATTGGCACTGTTCCACGGGCATAAGGAATCATGCCGCATCGTGAAGAAATCCGTTACAAATAAAGTGATGTATACCCGAACTGCTCGACGGCAGGGCTGAAAGCAGGTTTCAGCCAAGCTGACTACATTACTCCAATCTGATTGGTCGAAATGTCACCAAAACATGGATAAAAGTCATTATATTCACTGTACACACGGAAAAAAAGCACTACTGTCTGTTTTGGGGGTACCAGGACATTGCTAACAATTTAGTTGGGTTAGGTTTTCATCATACAGCACAAACTAAAAAAAAAAAAAAATTCACTCACCACTTCAGGCAGGAGCTTGGTGGCCAGGTCATGGATGGCTTTCCCCAAGATGCACATGGAGGACAAGAGAAAGACCACCCCCAATATCACACATGCTCTGGGGACCAGGACAGAATAGAAGAACTAAAATAAAGGAAAGCCTGAGTATTTGTTTTAATGTCACATGACTGAGACTTGCAAAAACACCTTTTTTCTTTGCTGTAGGAAAATAAAATCATGATCAGAATGTCTCTGTAATAAATAATCAATTTAAAATTAAACAATGGTTGTATCTTCCTTAATGATCCCAAAGATTAAAGAAATACTTTTCTGAATTTTGAATACACCCAACCCTTCTCTAATGAGAGAACACTACTAGGGGGCCACCAGCCCCCTACAAAAGAATTTATCATGCCAGCTGCTCACTGTTAGCATGGATGGCACTATTTTTGTTGGGTTTCCAGCAAATTTACATATTTATTTGTTGGGGTTACAGCAATCTAAGATTTCATATCTCAGCAAAACAATCTATACTACAATTTGAAGTACTTCTTCATTATTTTAAATCCCCATTAGAGGTCCATTTGAGGCAGTCCACTCTTCTTTTAAACAACTGTTTACAGTACTGTGCAAATACCTTGATCCATCCCGCATTTCTTTATATTTTGCTTTGAATCACCTTGCTTTGAATCACCTCTCTGTCAAAATGTCTTATCCTTGGTATGCTGAGGACCAGAGTGGAGAGAGGTCATCAGTTATAAGTTCAAAGAATATTTGTTCACAGACCTTTGTCCAAAAGACTGTGTTTACAAAGACTGTATATGTTAGGTTTGGAATTAAACTCTTTGTATTTTTGTTTCAGACTCCTACATCTGTGTCACACCTATAACATGGACGCAGCAAGAGTACCACTCCTGTGTGTGGAGGAACCTCACACGGGATGCTGAAATACTTCGCAGACCAACAAGGGCAGCTGGATCAGCTGACACAGGTAGTCTTGGAAATGGTGCTCAGTCTACGGCACATGCCTCCTCAAACTTCAGAGTAGAAACTTGGAGAGTAGAAACTTTTAGCATGTGAACTGTATTTTCCAAGTTCTCAGACATGTCACCAGAGCAGAAAGTCTTGATGTTGATCCAGCGGCTCACAGGGTAGGCTCAGGACTGGGCAGCAGCCATCTGGAGGAACAACAGTCCAGTCATCACTGACTACTCCTAATTTCTCTGTCTCTTCTAGATGGTTTTCAACTACCTAGACCAGAGGCAAATCAGCAGCACTCGCCTTCAACAGCCGGCAGAGACAGAAGAATCACCAGATGACTATGCCTGTACTGTGGTAGTGGAGGACACCAAATGGTGTCATGTTCCAAGCGACGGGAAAAACTTACCAAGAAAAATCAAGTATCACTGCCACAACATTACCAAATTTCCCAGTTTTGTGTTTCTGCTGTATTGCGTCTCCCTCCTCACCAGTCGCGGGACTATGCGATAGATCTCCTGCCTGGTACTGCACCACCTTAGTCCTGGGTCTAGGCAGAAACCAAGGCGATGCAGGATTACGTGGCTTAAGCGCTCACAGGTTAGAGGTGGCCTGACACCCATTCATCGTGATCAACCACCGTAACTTACAATATATCCAGCAGGCAAAGAGGCTAAACCCGTGACAAGTAGGCTGTGCTCTTTTATTTACCCGATTCAACTTTATTATGATGTACCACGCAGGGTTCAAGAATGGGAAAGCGGATACCCTGTCAAGATACTTTCCTATTTCTGTAGATGACACTGAGGGAAAACTGAGTATCCCTGCAGCTATAATTGCTGCACCAATAAAATGGGACATTGAATCCTGAAATTGAACTTAGGTCCGTCCCGCGACAAGCCATCCTGGAGTCCAAAAGATGGCCGTGGCAATCAGACATAAATATTGGTGACCAAACCTCAAGGTGGTTGTAGCCCAGGCAGGCCGCTCCTGTTCAGTGTGTACAGTCAGCAAAGTGTTTTGCGTGTTGCCTGCCAGTAAACTACTACACTGCAAAAACTCCTGATCTAACCAAGACTTGCAGTCTTATTTTTAGCCTAAAAGTCTTCTTTATCTTGTTTCGAGAATAATATACTATATGAGAGCAAATTTGTAAGATTATTA
>JBBPCY010000002.1:4722176-4729538 GCA_037974405.1 Brachyalestes nurse | reverse complement strand
CACTGAACTCCTCCAGCCACGTCTTTATGGAGCTGCTTTGTGTACTGGGACACAGTCATGCTGGAATAGAAAAGGTTGTTCCCCAAACTGTGTCCACAAAGCTGTAGGCATGGTGTTATCCAGAATGTCTCACTTTGCTGAAATATTAAGATTCTTCCCTGGAAGCTCCTCACTGGAAGTAAGGGGCCTAGCCCAAACCCTGGAAAACAGATGTGTCCCAATACAGTTTACATCTGCAAAACATCATTAAATATGATTTATTTGATCAGAGGGAATAGTCTGTAGATTTATGGCAAAGAATGGTCTGTGCCCAAGCAAAACATGCCCAGTTACTCATGTTTGGGGTTTGTACTCTGCCAGCAATCTGAATACTTTCCAAAACCACTCTAAACTATTTACATGTCTAATTTGCCTGGCATCTGACTACAGCGTTGAGCCGGGCGGTCATGCGGAAAATATGAATTCCGGTAGGATTTACCCTTATTTGTATTTATAAACACATGTATGAACAAGTGTGAGAAACATATTTGAAGTTCATAACTTAGTTATTCATATTTGCTGGGTCGTATTTTCATATTTCCTTTGCTGGTTGGTCAACACTTTTCCAAAAAAAAAAATCGTCTAGACATCGTAAAATGTTTTAGACTTGACTGTTCTTCATCCCAGGAGACCTGGAGAACACTAATACAAAAAAATGTAGCTCGTCCCACAAATCGGCATTACAGTCAAGATGTTTGGTACCATTTTGCTGCGTTTGTTGGTCTGTTAGTGTGCTGTAAATACATATTAAAATACTGTTGAGTTTTGTATCTTTAATTCGATCAAATAGGGTGTGTCCACAGTTTTTTTGCCAGAAGAAAAAAAAAGATTGAGTTCAGTTCAAAGTTATTTTAATAGCACTTTTTACATCATAAAGCAGCTTTAACAGAAATCCAGGTCCAAGCTCCTAGTGAGGAAGCCATTAGAGCAAGGGGCAGAAACCTTCAGAAAAAATAAGGACAGCAAACACACATTAGACTAATGGATATAAAAATCAGCATTTCATCAGTGTACATAACTACAGGCACATATTCGTCTATAATTTGCCTATTCACACCCACCCACTGAGAAGGTTTCTTCTAGTTCCAATATCACTAAAAGTGCCCCAGTGAACAAAGCAAGCTCCGTAAAGACATGGCTGGATGAGTCTGGTGTGGAAAAACTTGACTGTCCTGCACAGAGCCCTGATCTCAACCCCATCCAACAGCTTTGGGATGAACTGGAACGGAGATTTTGATCCAGACCTTCTCATCCAACATCAGTGCCTGACCTCATAAATGCTCTACAGAATGAATGGACACAAATTCCCACAGAAACAGAAACCTTGTGGAAAGCCTTCCAAGAAGAGCGGAAGCTGTTATAGCTGCAAAAGAGGGACAGAGTCCATTTTAAAGTCTGTGTGTTTAAATGTAATATCCTTAAAATCCCTTTTGGTGTAATAGTCAGGTGTCCCAATACTTTTGTCCATATAGCATTGATAGGGAGTTGATGTTTTAGGGACGGAAAATCACAAAAAATATGCACAATAATAATCCCCAGGCCTGTGAAACACATACAGGTCTGATCATCCAAACAAGCTCTTAGATGTGTACTGTACATGTGATTTCTGTATTTTGGTGGCCATTTTAAAAGCCTGTTTTGCAAATCAGACACAAGTCATGTATAGTTAGACGTTTTCTGACGTGTTTTGCTCAGGAGTTTATTTGAAGTCTAAAAACTGATAGTGAGGTCAAATGGATTTTCGTTTTTGCAAGATTTTTGAGCATATGATGCATTTAAGAGACATTCGAGGAAAGGTGAGTCCATCTGATTGTGCTGTAGTTGATCAGTGAAAATACAAAATTGAGCCTCAAGGCCTCCTTGAGTTTCAGGCTTTCGAAATGTGGTTCATTCGATTCTCGGTTTCCGAGTAGAGTTCCAGCCTGCAATGCTTTCTGAAAGAGGCATAATTCAGAACCATGCAACCACTCACAATTGAGGCCATTTACATTTATCCCTCCCAAAGGAAAAAAAGGTACATAAAAGTGAATTAAGACTACTCTATTGCACTAAACTCCCTCACAAAATCTCACTAATGCCATTAGTGTACCTCAGGAGAAAAAAACTAGGAAAAGTGCAGGGTATGGGCAGAAAATGGGGTCAGACAGACACTGAATACTGATTTATCGACTGCAACTGTTCCGTGTTTAACAGACTTCTGATAGTAGATTTAGGTGATATGGATGTGCCCCCCCAGAGGCAGCCGGATCTTAGGGTTTGTTCTTGAGGCAGTAGGATTAGAGCTAAACGGATACAGAGCCCCACCGTGTGGTGAAAGTGCAAACGTCCTTATTTTTATCACCAGATTCTAGAAAGTGACGCCACAGGCAGTTCACAGCAGGACTGCAGCAACGACAAGATCATCAGGCCGTCATTAACATTCACACCCCTAAAAGAAGACCTTTTGTGGGACCGTTTTGGACTTTAGGGTCCTTATTGACCCATTCAACACGCACTCGGAGGTTTTAGTGATACTGGATGGAAATCGTGAGTGTAGCATTCAGCTTCGGAAGCATATTAAAAATAGGGGACGACGACATGGCACATCCTGTTGGGAGTCCTGAAACGGGGGGTGGGGGCGGGGCTTCCCGTGTCGAAACGAATGATTTTTAAAAGGGAGGATAAAATTGCATATGTTTTGACTGCACAGACATCCAGAGACAAAAACAATATAAAATATAAAGCCTAAAGTCTGCGTATAAATACTATAGATGAACAACTTACAGTTAGGTGAATTACTAATAACACAGATAGCAGTTAGGAGTACACTTCACGTAGTAGAGCTCAGTAGTATGTAAGCAATATTGACATAAATAGTGATATTTACATAGTAAGACTATTTATTGCTCGTAATGAAATGATTTAGCACCCATTTAGAACATTCCACAGTACTGCACATGGTAGGTTATTTCACATAATAGCAAAATAATGCACAGTCATACACAAACAAAAGTTACTTAAACCTGGAAAGATATTACACAAAGTAGCATCAGGCTATTGCTCATGTCTTAATAAAACACAATTACGCATTTATAGAAGAAAGTTTGATTGAGGTTTTGCAGGTGAGTGCATGACTAGACAGTGTGGTCTTTTTTTTATGTTGGCCAGAAAGCAGAGGGGCTGTATTAGCTAATGGGTTAATATTATTATGTCTTGGTTTTTTGGGCTTTCCCTCATCTGGTCAAACACTGAATTCTTATTAAGGGGCCCATATAATGGTAAACTGAATTGTCCTAACTTTTTAATAAATACAAGACTTTAATGTGATACACTGTTTAGGTTTCAAAATGTACCATTTACTCCCCAGTCTATAAAAAATATCGTTCTGGAATCACTTTTTATGAGGTCTTGAAAACCAACACATTTACATACACTGTATGGACAAAAGTATTGGGATACCTGACTGTTACACATACACAAACTGTTACACAGCATTCAAATACATTTGCATTTACGGCATTAAGCAGATGCTTTCATCCTAAGCGACTTCCATTCCTTAACTACAGGGGGCAGTCTCCCTGGAGCAATTTGGGGTTAAGGGTCTTGCTCAGGGACCCAGTGGTGGTATGCTCATGGTAGGATTCGAACCCATGACCTCCTGGTCTGGAGGCAAGTATCCTACCCACTGAGCTACCTACATAACTTTAATAAATCATATTGTTACTGTTGGATATGCTGGCGTGCCGTATACTGCCCACTAGCACCATCTAGCTGGGTACTGTTAAAGAGGGAAATTATTCACATATTAGTATCACTAGTTATGTAGTTATGAGTGACAGACTGAAATATACAGGCCCTTGAGGACTGAACAAGTTAACACCGAACCATATCTTTTATAGAGCAAAATTCCTCCTCCTCCTGAACTCAGCTAGTCACAATAGAGCCTATAGTTCACCTTCTTCAGCTCCGATCTACTGCAACAACATCCACTTACTACACTCAATCCATACTGATCTAGTTGAAAACAATTTAATCACACATATTAGAAACTAGGCATGACTATTAGTGACCACATCCACATTTAGTTTGTTTGTATTTACACTCGGTTACCCTTCACCTTCATTTCTTCACCTTTATTTCTATCCTGTTTGGGCTATAAAAGTCCATTTTCATATCAAATAATCCATAATCCATCCATTTCTTTCTCTGTCTCTGCAGCAGATAAATCCTCAGCCTCTGCAGTTCTGTTCCGTTACACCCCCCCCTATTAGTGCACGGTCAGTTACTGTGTGTCAAATTACCTGCTGTCCTCCACACAAGCAGTGCGATCTACCGGACAAATCCAGTCAGGGTGATCTAAGCTCAAGATAATTGCAGCTATTCGGACAGAAACACGATCATGTGATAAACTTATCAAGCTATCAAGACAAATATAATTTCATTACCTTAAACTACATGGAAAGAAATACTGGGTCACACTTCTTAATCACTGAATTCAGGTGGTCACTTACTTCCAGTGAAGGCGAGTCTTAATGCTTCAGCAGACCAAGACATTTTGGACAGCGCCATGCTTCCAACTTTGTGGACGAACCTTTTCTATTCCAGTATGACTGTTTCCCAGTACACAAAGCAGCTCCATAAAGACATTGCTGGAGGAGCTCAGCTCAGTGTGGAAGAACTTGACTGGCCACACAGAGCCGTGACCTCGACCCCATCCAACACCTTTGGGATCAACTGGAACAGAGATTGCGAGTCAGACCTTCTCATCCAACATCAGTGTCTGACCTCATAAATACTTTACAGAATGAATGAGTACAAATTCCCACAGAAACGCCAAAATCTTGTGGAAAGCCTTCCAAGAAGAGTGGAAGCTGTTATAAAAAGGGGACCAACTCCATGCAATGTCATTAATGTTCCTGTGGTCAGGCATCCCAATACTTTTGCCCATAGTGTATATATGTGGGGGTTAGTCAAGGCAACTGGCATCTCAAGGTGTATCACAGGGTACTGAAGGCTAATCCAGCCTCATTTAATTTCCTCCTTCCAGACCAGACCAGACAAGACTAGAAGGTTAGAAGAGTGTCGGGTGTTTTTGCAGGTGCTCTTATCCAACTCCTGGATTACCTGTTATGTAATTTAGCAGTGCATCATTTAACAGCTTTCTTTGTGAGAACTGCAGTAAATGGACTCTGCATTAACATGCTTACCTGAAAACATCCACGATTAGAAAGTTTACAAACTTCGTAACAAACCTATAAAACATTGTATGGACAAAAGCATTGGGACGACCGCCCATTCCACTCACAGGGACTTTAATGACACTGCATTTAAATACATAGACTTTAATATGGAGTTGGTCGCCCTTTTCAGCTATAACAGCTTCCACTCTTCTTGGAAGGCTTTCCAGAAGATTTTGTAGTTTCTGTGGGAATTCGCCCATTCTTTCTTTAGACCATATATAAGAACAGGCACTGATGTTGGATGTGAAGGCCTGGCTCACAATCTCTGTTCCAGTTCTTCCCAAAGGTGTTGGATGGGGTCGAGGTCAGGGCTCTGTGCGGCCAGTCATGTTCTTCCACACTGAGCTCCTCCAGCCATGTCTTTATGGAGCTTGCTTTGTGCACTGGGACACAGTCATGCTGGAATAGAAAAGGTTCACAAGGTTGATAGCATGGCGTTGTCCAAAATGTCTTGGTCTGCTGAAGCATTGAGATTGTCCTTCACTGGAAGTAAATCTCTCTCTCTTTCTCTGTCAATAGGAAATACAGTATTGGGGTACACACACACACATATATATGTATATATACACACACACATATATATATATATACCCTGCAGAGTGTGAGGGTCGTTTCTGTTTAGCCGCTAGACTGCGCTGTCAGATCTGCCTCAGGTTTTTTAGAGCCGGGTATGTTGTGTTCTCCGGCAGGCTAAACCTGTCCTAACCCTCCCTCGCCGTCCTCAGCATCTCCTTTCTGCTCCGAGGGGAAAGGAGAGGAGGAGAAAGAGAAGAAAAAGGTTCGAATTGGGATTATGAGCCGTCCTTTCACCGACCTCTAGCAGCGTCTCCTCCATCCGTCTCCCCCTCACTCCCCAAACACAGCGGAATGAGAAGCTGCAACCATGATGGAAGGTAAACACAAGATAAAAACGCTCAGACTTCAACCTTCATGTTTTCTTTTCCATTTTTTTCCACCTAGAGAAGCCGTGCATGTCAAGAATGGTTATTATCAGTGTGAACAGTGCTAGAGTGCTAATTTAGCACGCCTCTCAGAGAAGATCTCCACTCTGAGGTTCATGTGGTGTGGTGTGTGGACACTATTTCTGAGCTATGCTTCTGTTTTTGCCCTTAATTCCTCTCTTAATTCATCCTTAATTCATGCGTGTCTCCTGTTCAAGTGGCATCTCTTTCTCTGTCTCTCTTTCTCTCTCCATCCAGGCCTTGAATCATTCATTTCTGATCCAGGGCCTGAGAGAGATGGCACTTGAGCAAGGCACCCAGAATTAAGCATGCAAAATGTGAAGCTCGGTATCACATATGTGATGAGCAGATATTGCATTTGTACATCCAAGACTTCCTCAACCAGCCGGGACTTTGCTTTGCTTTGCCTGGCTTAGTTCCACTTGCATCCCACCAAAACTAATGCCAGACCCTTCAGGCTGTGGATTCTCATGTCTCGTTTGGAAGGACTGTTTTGCATGATGCCAGGATCTGAGTGGATGTGTTTCGTCAGAAGAGAAGAAAAGACAAACAGAGAGAAGAGAAGGGTTCTGTATAGGGCTGCACAATGTGGAGAAAGTATTTAGAATTGTGATGCTAATTTTACTGCTGCTAATTGTGATTGCAGTGCCTTTTTGTATATTAAAGGGCCCATATAATCAATTTTCTGCTATGAAAAAGGCTTGAAGTCTGTAAATAAGGTTTAACTTTCAAAATGTATGTGCAGCCCTAATTTTCTGTATCTGGAAGACATGCAGCAGGAACCCCTGTAATTTTAGTTACCTTGATGTTGGTCTCAGTAAGGGAGGTGAGGGGCTCTGTTGGCTGTTACTTATGTCCCCGGTATCTCCACCTTACCTCCTCTGTCTCCATCTCTCTTTCCCAGGACTGAAAAAGCGAACCCGAAAGGCTTTCGGGTTACGCAGGAAGGAGAAGGACACTGACTCCACGTGAGTGATGTGAACTGGTTGTTGTTACTCAGTTTTGTAGCGCTGATGTAAAAAGAGGTGAAATGGGGAATGTTTGAAATGGCAACCACTTACAGATTTACAAAAATCACTAGTCTGGAGGAGGGATGCCTGATGATATCACAGAACTCCCTTCTTTGAAATACAAAAGATAAA